>JAGGAU010000026.1:30553-83525 GCA_017657275.1 Termitomyces sp. T108 | reverse complement strand
CGGCTTCGCCAATACCCCATTTACCACCGCAACCACCAACTAAAGGCGTAGAACTGGATTTCTTGTCTTAGGTGTCACGGTCAAAGTGATGGGCACTAAATGTATACTATCTTTAATGTAAAACATCCCTGCTTTGTGACGCGACGCAAAGATTGTCTCTGATCCGTTTGAAAAATTGAAATATCAAGATGGACCCTCGATATGAGCATGGTTGACCTCAACGACTGACCGTCAGACGAAGACGTAGATTGATAGCTGATTTAATCCAGAGGATCTCTTTCATAAACAAACCGAGACTGAGACTGACTCGTTACTGTGTAATTAGTACCAGTACTGGTTACCCGGCGAGGTCCACGTATGAACAGCCGGGGTCCGTACTGCATGCATACGTCACGTACAATTGATGCTACGGCCATCTTTGCTCTTCAAATACTGTGAGCATCTCCATTGCTCTGAGTATAGTCTACTCGTACAAATCAAGACTTCGATCAAAAATCCTGGATTGAAATTGGTATCCCTTCACTACTGGGCGAGCAGTAAAAAATCAAAAGTCACGAAACACTTAAGATGTATTATCAGCCATAGAGCCCAAGATCTGCGGAGTTGGAAAACTGTAATTTTTTGCTCTCTTCACCACTGGCGCAAAAGATATACTTATCAACATGATGCCTCCCAAGGACCCGAAGCCGGCTGGTATTCCAAGGAACCCGATAGGACATCGAACTCTAGCTCAATCCTATGCAGGTGAAATGCCCGTACTTTGATCGAATTGTACTGTTCTAACTACATATCAGCGCTGCCAGCACGGACCCGTCTTTACATTTCTCTCGCTGTCTGTGCTGTAGGTATTACCGGCATCATCGTGTCTGACAAGCTTGAAGAAACATTTCCTGAGAAACCTACTCAGAGACAATAGAATGTTGTCGGGGATATAATATATGAATTGTATGTGTAATGCTCAATGGTTGTACAGTTCTGGTATATACTGATGTGCATCGTAGTGACCGTGTTTAAATAGTGATGTTTGCCACACTTGCAACCTATGTGTAAGATGTTGCGAGTGCGTATGGTGATCGGGGGTTTGTGCTCGGTCGTCGTACAAGTGGTTCAAGGGGATGACGGTCGATTTCCGGCACGTACATAGGTTGTGGCGATGGTATCCGACCTTTTGGGAGTGGATGCGGATTTGGCAGATAATCGGGTGCCTGTCCCATCCCCCCACGTATTCTTCCTGCTCCAGACCCAATTCCTGCCGCATTGGCGGTGAGGTTGTCCATACTGCCCGTCGCAGTATATGGGTCTTCATTCGGAGTGGGAATCTTGTACTCCCAACTTCGTTTTTCCCAGTCCGGCACCATGTCCTCCCTCTCCTGGCCATATCGGCGCCGGCAGATGATCGCGCGCAGAAAACCCCACCACGCGTCAAAGAAGACAATTGCAAGCGTCGAAACGCCGATGAACGTGATACAGATCACAACGAGCCCGATGATTTTCCATTGCTTCGCGTCACTGTGCGGTACCACTTCGGCGTCTGTCGGTGTACCTGGTGGCGAGGAGGCAGTCGCAGCCGGGCTTGCTGCAGAGGATGACGAAGTAGTATGTGGTGTTTCGCTCGTTGGCGTCGGCGTAGGTTGTGTCTGCTTGGTAGTGTGAGTAGTTGTTGAGGACGCTGTGCTCGCCGCAGATGTGCTGGACTGTGACTGGGATCCTGTGTGCGAAAGAAAAGGGTCGTCGAAGGGCCCGCCGTATGACATTGTGGTTGGTTCGTGTCCAGGGAGAGTCTCATAGCCGTAGCCGACGGGCGTGGTCGACCCATAGAAGATATCGTCGTCTATGATGTCGATGAGCTCCGGGGGGGCGCGTTGGCGTGGATTGAGTGGATGGGACTGGGCGTGTACAATGAAGAAAAAATTCAAGACAACAAAGGTGAGAGATGAATAGCGCGGACGCATAGCTGTATGTCAAGCCCAAGCCGTCGACCTGCAAAGTCTATTGCGATCACGTGAAGAATGCGCCACTACTTATCGACGATCGAAGCCAGGAGCGACCAATCGGCACTCTGGCGACACATCTCTCTAAAGGAACTACCCGGCGTGCTTATCAACTCTCTCGGAGGCCCAAACTCCACGATCTCTCCTGTGTCTAGCAAAAGTACTCTGTCATAGTCCATGATTGTTTTCAGTCGATGGGCAATTGTAATGACGATTGCATTTTTGAACTCCTCTCTGATGGTGCGCTGGATCTGGACAATTGAATTAGCCATGGATCCATCGACAGGTTGTGCATATATACCATATCATCTAGATTGGTGTCTATCTGGGAAGTAGCCTCGTCCATGATGATGATATTTGTTCTCCTTAGAATGGCACGTGCGATGGACAAAAGCTGCTTCTCGCCTGCACTCAGCGAATTTGGAGTGATGAATATGTCTAGTAGAGTTGTATGTTCCTCGGGGGTCTTGTGGTGCATAAGGGATGATACATGACATCTCTCAAGGACTTCGAGACATTCAACCTCAGTGTGTTCGTCGAGTGGATCAAGGTTGCTTTTTATCGTCCCAGAGAAAAGAGCGACGTCTTGTGAAATGATCGTCTTCATACTGATTGAGCAAACATCGCGGTGATTTCAAGAATCGCTCACCAATCGGGTTCTTAGATCCTCAAGCCCTATCGTAGTAATGTCAATGCCGTCAATGCTAAGGGCACATTAGAATCGTGAAGGGGACGATAAGGCAGAGCTCACTAGATCTTTCCACCAGCTGGCTCGATCATTCGAAGAAGTGACAAAGCCAAAGTAGACTTCCCTAAACGAAGACGATGTCATTGATTCGAATACTCAGCAAGATCGAATTCAGTGCCTACCTGATCCAGTTCGGCCAACCTGCATCCTTGTCAGCATAGTACGGATAGGGAAATTATTGTGACCTTACGACACCAATCCTCTCACAGGGCTTGATGGTGAGGGATATTCCTTTGAGAACTGGCGGAAGATTGGGTGCATAACGCACTACCAGGTTCTCAACCCTTAAGTCTCCCGAATGGGACGGCCAATACGCTGGAGGGCGATTTTTCTCTATGATTGCTGGAGCCTCCTGAGGGACATCAAGATACTCGACAACACGTTCAACACTATTGAAGTCTAACTCTAGTTGCGCCATAACCCTATTATTCATGAGACTTATAAGTTCCAAATTAGAATTGTCAAAGGCGTACTTGACGACTTGACGACTTGCTTCCGCAAATATACCAGCTTGCACAATGACGATAGCCGTTGAACCATTTGTCGCTCCCGACCATAGAGCGAATATTGTTGCAGTGAAGACGACGACTGACCCGAGACCTGGATTGTCAATATTGAGCGTGATTCGATGAACGTGAAATCCATGACCAACAGTCATATCTCCATCGAAGCCAGGCATTGACAAGCCACTGTACAACGTAAGTATGAATACCAGTCGACAAAAGAGAAGACCCACATAAACGTGGTCAAAAGATTGACATTTGTCGATCTGTATTGCAGTTAGTCCAATCATTACCAGCGACGAGTACAACAACAAACCTTTCCATAGAACTGATTTTGATATCGCTGCTCCATTCCGAACGCACGAATGTGAGATATCCCTCGCAAGAGCTCATCGTATCCTGCAAAAGTCGGTGATAGCGAAATCGACTCTAGTCGTCTTAGATCTCGCGATGCCCGGATATATGGTGGAGCAAGACGTATGTACAGCCATGCAATAAACAGAGCGAAGGGTGCAAAAGAGGGAACAACGACTAGTATCACAATAAAGGATGCCAGAAAATTGAAAATTCCAGACGCGCAGGCACTGGCCGAGTTCATAAGTTGTTGATCAATTGTATTGATATCTGTTGTGAATCGATTGAGGATACGACCGATGGGAGTTTTGTCAAAGAAACGCGCAGGGGCACGGGTCAGTCGTTTGAGAAGTGCTACGAACAATGATCGTGAGGCTTGAAGGCTAGCATAGTACCCGAGGCCGATGGAGAAGAGTACGGACAATGCACCCATGAATGAGATGTAGAAGTAGACCATCAGCCATGGCTTCACATCGGCGTTAGGAGAGGGGAAATCCGACCATGGGTATGTTAATGCCGAGGTAATAGCATTCTCTGACTCGTAAGCTTCGCCCCACTGAGCAAGGAAGACCTATATACACCAAATTATTAACATGACATTGGATCAAATACAATGGGAGACTTGCTTGGTTTAATATGTTGATAGACCGGATGAAAAGCATCAGTGCGATAGTCAAGATCCAAGGCAATATCCCAGCGGCACGAACGTAAGTTAGATAGGTACCCAAGGGGACACGGCCTTCTGCTTTCCCTTCGACTTCAATCAACTTTCCGTTTCCAGTCCCAGTCCGTTGTAAAAGTTCAATATCTGAATTCATGGTGAGTTCTTCATCGTCGTTAGGTTCTTCTTTCACAAATGCGGGAGCATCTTCACGTTCAATCACGGCCTCAAGCAAACCTTGATCCCTCAATTCTTGGATGAACCCTTGTCTCATTACCTTGCCTTTATGAAGTTCGACAAGATAAGAGGCTGCAGGGAGACAGAGACCGATATGATGGGTCACGAGTATGATAGTACGACCATGAGCCAATGGACTGACAAAACATCTGTTCAGCAAGTGCTGAGCAGTATGCATGTCCACGGCGGCTATGCTAAAGAATAGTCAGTACCTGAGAATCAAAGCGTTATCAGGCTCACGGGTCATCAAGGAGTATGCACTGTAAGAAAGACGGGTCAGTTGGGCAGTCACTAAGGAGTCAGATGTATGTCAATTCACTTCTGCTGGAGAATACATAGCGCGAGCACGGGAAACCCGCGCCCTCTGCCCTCCAGATAATGTGATGCCCTTTTCTCCGATTTCTGAGCACAAAAACAACAGATGTCAACCAAATTCCAGCGGACAGATATGGAGCGAGAAATACTAACCAGTTTGATCACCAGCTTCCAGCACCTGTAAGTCTTTGAGGAGTGCGCATGCCTCAAGCACTGTCTGGTAACGAGCTGCATCAAAACCAGAAGCTGCACCATAGATGATATTGTCCCGGATAGTTGCATGTTCTAGCCCTGCAATCCAAAATTAGCTGACCGCGGAAGAAGACTTCAGACGAGAGAATCCAAACACGAGTTCTGTCCACAATAGGCTACTCTATGGTTCAGTTTGTTCAGGACAACGCTCCCAGAAGTGCAATACATCTCTAGATTCTGATAAATCGGTACCTGTATCAACTCTCTCTGTGTGCTTACCTCCAAGCATAGAAAGTAGCAAAGCACTTTTGCCAGATCCGGTAGGCCCACTGACAAGCGTCACCTTTCCTTTGGGAAATGTGATATTCAAAGGTCCGAGTTGGAAACAAGTGGTAGATGGAACAGCTTTAGGCATGGATGGCCATTCGAAGGTTGCATTCGAGAAGCCCATTTCTGTATTTAAGACGACAGGAGTAGCCGTTAATGATGAAGCCCACTCGGGTATCTCATTTTCCTCGAGGAAACTTTCAATACGCTGCATAGAGACATATGCTGTAAGGAAAGTCAGACATGGAAGTGTGCGTTGGAAAATCTAGTTCACCATGCAACAAAGCGAAGATTTGCTCAGGAAGAGCTGTCATTGGTTCCTGAAGTTGGGCGAAGAGGGCGATTGACGTAAAAGCTTTTGAAACGGTAAGGCGCTCTTGAGCAATGAAAGTATAACAAAAGAACGAAGTGAGAGCTGTCGCTGAAGGCATCCATGTCCTATGTAGATATGTGTCAGCATGCAGCTCCTTCGGCCATCAATAAACTACACGCACCATATGAAGGAAATAAGAACATCCACTGCATTTTGTTTGACACGCCAACGTAGTTCACCCTGCCGGGAACTTTCTGCTTTTCCGACCCAGTAATGATCTGAAAGTAACTCATCTAAAGAAATAATCACCAATGCAACAGAAGTCATAACTCACCCCAACCATAGAACTTCAAAAATCGGATGTTTTGGAACAACTCGTTCACGACATTCATCCTAAAGTCTCTTGCCTTCCATGATGATCTGGTCACCTATTTGTCATCGCAAATCGCATGATTAGCATTGTATACTTGTACTTGTATTGGAGCGCACCGAGATATTATAAGTTGCGAGAGGATAGTTGAGCACATAAGTGATGACGATCACTGCCACGCCCGAAAGAGCGCTCCACCCTAAGACTCTGGGAAAAGATGTCATAAGAGGTGTGCTGATCGTTTTTTGGGAGCCCTCACTGATACAAAAACGCCAGTGCGATTGTAAGACGGACTGGTGAAGTGAATACCCCAGAAAAATTCCAGAACCTCTGTGCGACGGTATACGTGTCTCCCCTTGAGAAGGATGGTATTAACAGGCCATCTCTGAAAATGCCCATGAAACTGACTGCATGAGATTGATAATCTTCCCAAGGTCAGCGCTCTTGTTTTCCTCCCCGCCCTGTCCAACATCACCACTGAGGTCTTGACGTCTCAACGACTTGTAGTGTATGACACAAAACAGCTGACCACGAGTGCGCTCATAACATCGACGCGTATGCCATATTTGTAAGATGTCCACCTGGGCTTGCGAGAGATGCGTTAAGAAGGTCATCAATGTCCAGAAATACGCGGTCTTTTTGATTTCATGATCGTCCGTAGCAAGTGCTGCCAAAATTTCCTTCAGAGCGTAGGAAGGCACAAAACCTTCACCGCATCTAAAATGAGCGTAACGGAACAATAATCAAAGTATTGACTGACCGACACAAGCTTTCCAAAGCTCGAATAGGACGTCGAGAATCAAATCCAAGGAGTTAGAGACAAGAAGGAAGCGGAGCAATGAATGGGAAGGATAGCTGACGATTGAAAAAGGTCAACAGAAATATTCAAAGATCTATAGACCGCATGATTATTCACAGGGATCTATATTCCAAGCATTTTTTGAAAATGTTTTTGTGCTGGAAGTATGGAGACAGGGTCCACACGTCAGTGTCGTTAAGAGTCCGTTTCATTGCAAGGTCAAAGATGGGCTCCACGAATGAGAAATTACACCACGACCAGAAGGTCGCATCGTCTTCTGGACACGTAAGAGTCACAGAAGGTATCTGTGGAAGATCATATGTTAGCATTTTGAGGACCCGTCAAGGAAGTAGGTACATCTTTGGGTCCTGCAACGTTGGGCGCGACCTTTATAGCTTGTAAAGGCAAAGTTCCTGCAATCCAGACGAAAATTCCCGGAACAAGTATTCCCACCACATTACATACCATTGAGCGGTTTGATTCTTCAGTTTCCATGAGACTGAAACCAAATTCTACGAGATAGAAAAGGATATGTGTTGCAGCAAAAGCAATCAAGAACAGAGGGGCCGTGGTAGGAGGCCTCATGGCCGTCACAAAAGATACATAAGACTTCGACAGAAGCATGAGTAGAGAAATTCCTGAAAATATTGAAGAGAAACATACCCAGGACACGAACGCTAATAAAGCCCTAAAGACATACTCTATGTCTTTCACGACGAGTCCGTATACAGTAAATCCAATCCATCCAGTCGACGCAAGCCAGGCAACGATACTCAGAGTCCGAGTCCTTTCGATTGAGGTCATCACTCCAGTCGCACATTTTGTGTCTATAACTTCCTCGGGCATGAGGAAGTTGTGAAACGGACCACAAATTGCATCCAGAGCTCTTTTGACAAATTTTGGAAACGGAATGCATACAGCTCTTACTATTCCAGTAAACATGGTGAAAAAAATGAAGCTGGTTGGTATGATCGTCCCAAGAACGAGATTACGGTATTCAGGAGATGTCCATGGTACAGCCTGCGAGGCGGAAATCAACCGGTCATATGAAGGAAGATAAAGGCCATCGAACATATTGTGCGCCCGCTGAGGGAGGACGTTACGACAAGTTACGTATATGTATGTACAAACACGAAGCTTTCATGCCAAATATGTAAGGTAGACGACATCCATTGTTACAACGGTGCTTGAAGATGCAGTCAGTTACATAATTTGGACGGGCAACAGTGCGTAACTTAGAGATTCTTCATCATTGATATTATACACTCCAACCCCATTACTCTCTTCACACGTCGACGAGACAAACCCGCAGCTAGTATTGGTTTCTCCATAACTTCGACAACACGACCAGAAGGGCCGAAAAATATACTTAGATATAGTGCAGTATGAGTTTCAGCGAATCAGGATTGAACAATTCCAGATCATTCCACTCAACGATGTGCTCGAACCTGTGAGAAAGATAAGTCTAACCACAACGACAAAAGGTAAAAAGAGCAGTTGCAAGGGACCAGTCGAAAGTCCATTATCATATATCAGATTTCACAGCGATAGAGTAGTTGTACAAAAGGAGTCAAACGGTTACCACAAAACCAGAGTCTTAACTCGAAAAACAAACATTAAAAACAAATTTGCAATTAGACAGAAGCCAGTGTGACTGTCACAATGGTTACAGTGATATCACTTCTATGCATTTGTCAGTAGGCCATACTTCCTTAGTTCACCCACCTCGCCTTTCCGCTGTTTATTATGTCTTTAAGAGAACCATTGTGGTTTTGCCATGAGGTCAGTATGACTTTGCTTCCCAATGAGATTTAAATGAATGCCTTATCATGTCATAGTGCAATGCAGAAATGCGACCTCTCATGGTGGGTCATCATCGCCATGATCAATCTACCAATCTAATTGAAATCAGGTACCTCACCCTGTCTGTGCTTCCTGTCAAAGCGATTTCGTTGAGAAAGTTGGTTTAAGTTTCAGTGCCTGTAGTTTTCCATGCTCAATTACACATAGATGGAAAATCCTAACGATGATCCACGAGAGTTTACGCACGGTCAAGGCGATTACGATGGAGAAGATATTTCACCTGGTGTCGAAACTTTCTTTTGTACGTACATCTGAGCTTCTCTATTGGTAGCGTCATTTACCTTAGCCATGTAGTCAACCTACAACAATTTGTCGATCATGCAACAGGACAAGGGTCAGCTTCTCCCCGTACCGCGACAAGGAATGGAACTTCCGTAGGTCTTGTCTGATTCTGCTCGGCATGTGTCCGATTATGTGGGTTTTAGAGGAATCCGTTTTCGTCCCAATCTCGCCCGGGGGGCTCTGGATCACGCCAGACACCAGATAGGCTTGATCCTGGCCGAGTGCCAACTATGTCAGAGTGAGAATGGACATGTTCCCCCACTTCTGATTCTCATACATCCTGCAGGTATCTCGGCGGCACTAATCGTGCTGCCACCGGGGGTATCACAGGACCGTTCATGGCTCAGTATATAATGGCTTTACTTGCTCAACGTTCTGGAGATGATTTTCTGGGACGGATGAGTTTTGGAAATCCCGCCGTGACTGGAAGGATGGGAGATTATGTTTTTAATCAGGAAGGTAAAAAAAACTTAACATCCAAGTTTGTTCAATGGTCTCTTACACCTCGATAGCTCTGGATCAAATTCTCACTCAATTGATGAATGAATCTAATGCAAATAGACCAGTTCCGGCGTCTGAAGACGTCGTATCCAGCCTCCCGCGAGAAGTACTAGCCGTTAAGTGTATGTCCCACATCATGTTGGAAGCTACATCAGGATATTTACGTGTTTTCTTAGCCCTTACACTTGGGAAGGATTGCGCCGTTTGTAAAGAACAATTTAAGCTGGGAACGGAGGACCCGGCTGAACAGATCGTAGTTACGCTACCATGCACGCATCCTTTCCACGAGCCCTGTATTCTTCCCTGGCTGAAGTCGAGTGGCACATGTCCTGTGTGCAGGTCAATTGTCATATCAAAGATAAGATGATGGAAACTTACGTTAATGCAGATACGCTCTCGTGGCACAACCAGATCATCACTCTCCAGCTCCAACATCGGGTTCAAATTTGCATCGTCACCGACCTGCAAGTCCATCTTCTAATCAGAGTGGGTTTTCCAGGCAGGAACGTGATCCCCCTGGTATCTGGCATTCTTTCTTTGGGCTCGGACGACCGAGGCCACCTACGCATACTCGATCAAACTCAGACCCTACTACACGACCGCGTAATAGAGACGACCATCTCCCAGGTGGCTGGGAGGATGACCTCGACTGATTGTATGTCTGCGCCACATTCATAAGATTTTGTAGATTTATTATCGGACCGAAACAGTGTTTGTATTTATATGGGTACAAGTTCTTTCAACTTCAACAATCCACTCAGTTGATTGTAGACCTCGTGAATTGGGTCGTGGCGAAACCAACACGGTTATTGGTAGTGTCGAAGACAGAGTAGAAACGTTCCAGGAAGGCAAAGCCATTGACGAAGTCAAAGCCTTCGCCAGAAGGCGTTCCTAGATCTCCAACAATAAGGTACACATTGTTGGCTGTACCTCCAATAGCTGAGTTGAGCGCACGAGGCCACGCTTGAGCATTGGCAGTGAACTCAAAAGTTGCCTAACAAATGGTTTGAGACCCCACATTTAATGGGAATGATTAAATAAACTCACGCCATTGATCGAGAAGAAGAGACTTTGTAGATTTGCGAACTGAGTTGAGGTGAGACGTAATAAACCTGTCACGTTGTCTGGTACAGCTCCAGTTACAGAAGCATAGCGAGCAAAGGCATCAGAAGCGAGCAGGAGCAAAGTTGTACCTGAGAACTATTGGTTAGACCTTGCATTTTCTACACAATGAATTTCCAATTGCACCTGTATCAACGATTCCAGAATTTTCAGTCAAGATAGTTGTCCCAGAGCCGTAGCTAATGCTCTGGCTGATTCCCCAGAACTCGCTTGCAGGTTGTGTCCTCGTAACAGGGCTGCGTCATGACCCATCAGAACTCGTGTTTCGTACTCTGAAGACCATGACCTACGCAAATGAGATGGCGCCTGTAAACTTGGAAGAATCTGTTCCACCTGATCGACAGTATATCAGAAGACGAGTGGATGAAAGTAGAATGGTGTACCCCAAGCTATCTCTCCATTGAGTGATTCCACGGAAGTTGTGGGCTCAAACGAGATACCAAGTACATCAGAGGTGATGATTCCAAGAGAAAAAGCGTTGTCAGTAACAGTGGGAATAAGACTGTTAGTTGCAGGCGAAAGAGTTCCTGTAGCATGAGAAGTAAAAAATCGATGGTATAGAATCACATTCCATACCTAACGTGAGGTCAGTTGGCCCAATGCTAATGCGATCGATTAGCATTAGCCAAAACAGATTTGAAGAGTTTTATACCCTATGATACCATCGGTTCCTTCGAAACCTGACGACTAACCGAACTTGTATTCGATGGGAGGCATGGAGAGACAGGGGTCAAAAACTTACCCTTGACGCGACGCCGATAGACTGCCCGGGAATGACGAGACCATTCGCAATTGTCACAGTATCGGTAAATTCAGTACCTAGTGTGCGTGATGTGGGATCGACAGCTGGCTGTGACTTATCGAAAGATACTGACCAGAGAAGGATCCTGAACCATAGGTCACAGACTACGGGAAAACATGAACAATTGAACAGAGCACATTGCTACCCAACGTACCACACGGTTTGAAGTCTGAACACTGGTGCCTGTCCGAACGTAAGCCCTTGTAGCCCCAACCCATGTGTTTGAACTGATAGATTAAGTTAGATACAACGACAACGGATAGCGGGGCATGAATTGCAACCTTCCAGTGTCCACAAGTAGCTCGTCTACACAACAGAGTCAGACTATTGAAGCGCATTTGAAGTGCTTCCTCTGAGACTCACATGTAGTTGCTGGACTGCCCACTCCGATTGACGCAATATAGGTCACCGCCTGGTTATCAACTTGCTCGTCGATGATTGCCCGGGTATGAAAGTCAGATGCTCCGCTGAGCTTGGCTTCAGCGCGTGCACGCAGGAATTTGGCTCGGGCCACGTCGTGTCGTAGTAAATTGTGAACACTCGTGACATTGAGACGTCTGGCAAGCGGTAATTTGACCTGGGACTCCCGAACGACGATCGGGTTGGCAGAGACCGCCAGGACAAGGAGCAATGTAGACAACAGAGAAGCAGAAAACATTGTGAGGAAAGATACCGGGAGGATGCTGAAATCCAGCCTGTCCTTTATATAAACACGCCCTATCAAGATAGTATAGTCGGTATCATAGAATTTCTCACCGACAGACCAGCTGCACACGACAGTAAGGTCATTTGAGATAACGACAATGCTGTACAATATAAACCACATGTTATTTGTAGAACGATGATGGGAGTTCTTCCATACTCGAAGTCGAAATGTTATTTCCCATGAACGTCAAAATGATATTAGGGAAGAGAATCCTGTCTCTGTTAGTATAGATGAATTGTCAAAAAAGCGACCCACCATTTCTTGGCTCGGACTTGGCCGTCAGTCATCCAAGTCATTGATTAGATAGATTTGTTACTACTGGCGCTGATGGAGGACTTGGACTTGGACTTAACGGAACTTGATCAATGCGCAGTCTTCGCACGCATGGAAATACATGAGTAGATCAGCTCCTGAAACATCAAGGGCATAGTTGCCAAGAAATCTGAACTCGTGGCCGTTTTCTCGAAGCGAAATACTCCAGACTCCAGACTTCTCAGGTCTCACAAGTCCTGCTTATCACGATAATCCTGTAGGCTTCCTAAGAGACAATTGCCTTGTGTATAGATAACCAGCAGAAGGAATACTATCTCACACACCGTTAGCTGTGAAAAAGGCATGGCCAAATTCATGACCACACAACGGAATTGGCTTCTTGTGGGCGGTTGATTGAACTCGATTTCGATTTCAGGACTACTTCCCACAATAGGCACCTTATACACCAGGTTTCAAAAGTCTTCCGGTGCATTCTGGTCGATTGAATCGAGTTGGGCAAGATACTGATTAGTCTAAAAGGAAAATTTGCTCACCCAGAGATGATGGTTTAAAATTTAAAGGTGAAGTGGATGAAATAAGACCCTTTTTGTGTCTGCGGATAAAGCGAACCTTGCCCGAAAAGAATGTCCATCACGAAGTGGCAGAACTTTTCGCAATACTCAAAGCTAGCACTGACTCTCAACTGATGACAGGCGTCCTACTCGGCACAAAACCGACGGAATGTAACTTCAAAAGAATCTGGAGCATCAGAGGAGTGGCTGAGTGCTATTGATTATCTCATGTCTCACGAGATAACAATTTTGGAAGGACTTGGAGCAGACTATTGTTGGGTTACTTGTACTTGACTGGTGTACCTCGTATACTATCACACCCCCTGTAGCTCGGACCTCCCTTCAGGTCGGAGGACATCACAGACATGTCACGTCTGAGTCAGAGAGTCATTCAAAGTCCGCTCGGACAACAAAGTTTACAATGACTCGGACATGGTAGATTGTAGAGGACTATCAATTAAGAAACAATCATGGAAGAATATGGTACAGTAGAATGATAATGAAAATTTGAAGATTAGATGGACCTGCGAGATTGTATATGGGTGGAATAAATGGTGTGGTCATAGACGTAGAAGAGTAGCTATTGGACATGTTAGAATAGTAAGTAACCTGGCTGAGAGCCATCCCTCGTTGACCCCTCGAAGGGCTGCCTGCAGGCGCTCTTCATAGTCACGAGAGCACTGCAGGCGGCGTCTACCCATGGAATGCACAAGAAAGTTGACTGATCATGGTCCAAAGGTGAAGGACGCGACCGCGTCCAAGTAATGGAATCAGTCAACGACAAATTCGAACTCCGATTTGCCATGAAGCGGCAAGCGTGACTGATGCATTGACCATCGACGACGAAAGGACTCGGCAACAAGGCCCCATCTCAACTCGGACCAAGTTGGAACTGTCTTGGGTGTTGCGAATACGTTTCTCTACCGAATTACTAGTGCTAAAGGTCCCCTGCTGCGGAGGAATTCTTCTTGTCCGACTGAAGGGGGGGTCCGAGCTACAGGTGTGTGATAGTATATATCTATGTTCGTCTGCTCTTGTCAAGCATCACTGCGGATAATCGAAACTTTTCGCTGTCATTCAAGTCTAATGCTTAAATTCTTCGATCTGAGGCCTGAGGGCGCCGGTCCTTCAGCAATGGGTAGTACCCCAAAGACCCACAACTCAGGGCCTCACTTCCGCAGCCCTAAGACTCCGGACATAAAAAATTGACAGTTCCAGAGATCATGGACCATGATTAAAGACCCATTTCTGGTTGTCGCTTGATACGGATTTAATCTCTCCCAAGCTTTCGCTTCGAATCCAACTGACTTGATCCTCGGTACTAATTGATACATATTTGCAATTTTTATACTCCCACCATGCCTGAAAAGTATGATTCGACACATGGGACCCGGCCACCGTGCGCTTTTTTTTGAGTTTCATCCTTCTCCGTCAAATCTTTCAAGAATCTTCACACAGCACTTACCATTTACATTTATATATCTCGGTGTTAAAGCCGATGTCTATTTCAGTGTCATAGACTTCCGGCAATACTTACATAGTGTACGATCAGAAATCTTCCAAGGTCATATGCACCTGATATTTACTCCCTTTGGATCCTTTGGTAGAATGGGCAACCAGTCACGGTCGTCATCATTTTTAAGCTATGATTCTTCGACTGCATCGCCTACTTCAAGATTAATTCCGAGAGCAACCCTCCGTGAGATGCAAGTTGATGCCGTTGTCAAACAATTTAATCAATGACCGCATGCCCATGGAGCAGCGCTTGAATCACCGACAAACCACGTCTGAAGGGTTCAGAGATGAGGGTAAACGAGCTAGTTAGCTTGTATTAGTGCGTCTCCTTGTCGATTTCATACTCTCAACTTCAAGCTGGTGTATCTATCCTCTTGCTTAACAGACGGTGCACATAAGTTTCCTTGATCCTCACTGAAGATTCCGACTTTACTAGAATTTGAATGTGTGGATAGAAAACAGCTACCAGGCTTGGCTTGAGTAAAAAGGAAACGTAGCAGATAAAGGTAGAAAAGAAAAAAGTTCATACAATTCCTGACATGCACGTGCTTGTCCATCTAGGCAAAGCGTACTTTTTCTCCTGGCCGTCCCTCGGAGAAAAGTACAACGGCCTACGCGTAATACCATGAGCACATGCCAACATAGATATACAGACTGACTGACATATTTCCCACTGATTTTCCAGCCCGGTTCAGTTTTATCTAGATTCTCTGCTGTCAGATCTCCCTGATCGCCCAACCCAACCACGACATCGCTCTTAATTGTGCGTAGGCTTGCAATCTTCGGGGCGCCCGCCGAGCTGGCCATAGGACCAATCGCAATTTCAAATGGCGTGCTGGCTGGCGCCGCACAATCGTACGTAAGTTTGCGGTGGTTAAGATCACCTTTGAAGTAAACCAGGTCGGAACGCGAGAGGTGCAAAAAGAGATCAGGGGCTTCGCCATGCATTTCCCAAAAGGTATAGCCTGTACACCAGAATGGATGTTGTTCGTATACCCATTTGCCTTCCTTTTCGTATTGCTGATTCACAGCATCAGCTGAGGTGCCTGGAAATCATAAGTAGATGCATACCTTCCACCGCTGACCAAGTCTTCGTAAAGACTCCAACTCAGTATCGGTCGCCTTCGGGAACAATTGGCCGTAGCACATGGTGTTGAGGAGCCATTCCCAGTCCTTCTTGGTCACATCGGATACAAACCACGGATAACGCTTTCCGTGGAAGCGAATCTGTGTCGCGAGACCACTTTGAAGGAGAAAATCCGCTGTGGATGGTTGAGGTAGGGTCTACATGGCAAACAATGCATCTTCCTCACCATACACACAATCACAATATAGCTCAAAACCAGCATTATCAAGCACGAAATCAATCCTTCCACCTGTTTTCTCACGTAATTCCTTGACAGTCTCCCAGAGACGATTGAGATGGTTTCCAAGTATATTCTTCTCGGTTGCAGCAAGGTGATCACCTCCGGTAGATTGGAGTGATTTGATTTGTTCCTCTGTCATATTGATCAACAGGGACAAATCGGTTGAATTACCCCAAAGGCAAACTGCCGCTGAGTTAGCAATGGAGAGTTAGATGGCAATGAAGACGACAAACCTTGAGTCAACTCCAAGAACATAAGGCGCTCAGCCTCGAGACGCTCCTCTGGAGAAAGGTCATCTGGGAGCTTGAAGGGTTCAGCGAAACGCATAGACAGCTCAAAGACGGCATCAGCGGAACGAGAGAACGTGTCACACTAAGATGAGAGTTGTGAGTGAAACAGACTCATAATCTCTAAACCAACCTTTTGCCTGTAAAAGACATCATAGTCGCGCCAATGTCGGCTGACACTAAATGCTTCATGCAGGCGACGATACTTATAGGCCTCAGCAAACAACCAAGGCGCATTCATAAAATCCTTCCCTTAGAATATCATAACGGCGGGTGTACATGAAGCACGGGATGGCAACAATACCTTGGAAGTACTTGGCGATTTCCTTGTTCCAGAGGGCAACGTCAGCCTCATTATCATCGACAATGGGCCTCAGCTTTGCATTGCCACTAAGATCGGTCATAAGTTCACCCATGCGTTCTATGCAAGCGACGAGATCGACGATACGTTCCTCAGAGGATTCCTCGTTGAGAGTACGGGTGGCATCCTCAATGGCCTTACCGAGAATGGTGGGGAGCCTGGACTGCATGGTGGCATGGGCGAAAGAATACTCATGATAGCCACGATATGCGGGCCACGGGGGATTGTTGGGATCGACGCGAGTGGGAGTACGAGGCCATGGAGCCTTGATGTCGGTCTTGGAGGGTAGATGACCAAGAGAGAGGGTGACGCGAGAGGGTGCGCCAGAGCGAACGATGCCTGTCCGGCCATTGGGCTGGGTGGCATGGCCGTTGGGCTGGGCTGCATGGCCATTTGGCTGCACGTCTACGCTGGCAGTCGACATGTGTGGATGGGAGAATGTCTCACTCTGTTCCCGATTTTATAATTTTGTACAAAATTTATTTTTTTGGCTTATTGTCACCTCCCAGCAAGCGACTGGCCCCACGTTGACGTCATCTCCCGGTCTCCTTCCGCCCCTCGCCAACGTCGGCTCTTCCCGCCAATCACCTAGCAACCGACCGCCGGCTCGCCGTCCATTGCCATTCTCTGTCCCAGCTGCCCTCTTTGTCTTACACCCCGCTCAGTACACGCAACCCCAACAAATCACAAGAAGACCCTTCGCTCATAGCCTAGCGCCGGTCACGTCCCGATCCATCAGGACATGTATTCCATCATTGGAATTTCGTCCCCACTCGTTCATCAACTCAAGTGATCTGCTTCTTTTTCTTATCAAGGAAGGTGATAACTGCGAATTTCTTGCCGATATCCCGGGCCTCACGGACATGTCGTTTACACTTTCTTCTGGTAGTTCAAGTGACAATTACTTAAGTTAGTCAAGCGGAGACTCCTGCTTGACTTACTTACATCTTATGACATAAGGTCAAAGCCGTGCCAAGAAAACTGATCAAAGAAACTTTTGTTACGTGTGTCACATTGCCGATTGAATCTCCGCTTCGGCGTACGACACGTCAAGCAGGGCATTTGGTCAAGATTATCGAGGATCTATATAGTGCAATAATACAGGATATGTAGCAAGCTAACTACATATGACATGCAATGGATGATTTATGATTATAACGCTGTAGTGAAGGGTGGGCCAGTCAGAAGGATGGGTCAAAGGGGTCAAGTGTAACATGAACGCGGAGGAAAAGATTTTACAATATTTGTTACAAGTAGGGCTGGAGCTGTATAGAATGGCGTGGCAGGAAAGAAAGGGAGTTGCGGAGCTGAACTAGACGAAGCTGAGCAGCGGGCCTTCGATACCGGTTGACTATATAAAAGTCAGCAAGAACCCTCAAGATATTGGGCTTTCCTGACATTTCAAGGGTCAAAACAACTGAGTTCATTGATTTCGACACTGGTGGGTATCGTTTGGACATACACCGTGGGCCTTCGAGACCACTGGTTTGAGAAACGAACCGTGTCGCGACGTGTCAGCGGACTTCGTGGTTTCATCAGAAATCACAGTGTGCCTTATCCCAATGGATGCAAGGCACCTCGAAATTCTGCATAAGCTTTTTTGATAATATCAATGTGCTTAGTCCGTTCCTGACAACCTAAGCCAAAATATGAGCATGAAATTACAACCGAGGATAGTTTTACCAGGAATTGCGAAATTTCTCCACTGAGAGCATCACCATGCAACACCAAGCTCAATTCACACCAGACCAAAGATCCAAGCAATAACAATCTTATTGTACTCGAGCTAGTCGAGTCCAAATATTAATGACAGTATCTTGACGCGATCACGTGAGAGGCGCGTTTGTTTCTTTCCCACGTTGTCGTCGCAGGAACCTCACTTCCAACTGTGTCCTTGTCGGCCTCTCTGAAAGACGCCACCTGCGGCCATGTCAGTCCTTGACATTGGTATGAACGACGTCTCTGACCAAGAACGAGCCATAAAGGACAAACTTGCTAGCAAAGGTATGTGCGGTCTCTTCAGCCTTGCCTTGGAAATATGTATGGTATGTCGCTTGACACTATTCAGATGGACACATTACCGCCTTGAAGACTCAACTCTCCCGACAAAACGAGGAGATGCAGGAACTTAGGGAAATGTACAATGAGAATCTTAGAAAAGTTCGTTTTTCTGACCTCTAAATAATGACTATTAGCTCATGAGTATCAAGTTGGCATGCCAAAGCAGTCGAGTCGTTGAACTTGAAAACGACCTAAAAGCTCAATCACACATACTCTCTAACGAGAAGCTGGCATTTCAAAATTCAGATCAGACCCTTACCACTGCTCGCGCGACTATCAAACAACGAGAACTCGACGTCAGGGACCTCGAAATAAAGCTTGATAAATTAAGTCACCTATCCGACGAGCACAAAGCTCGAGCAGACAAGCTGGCCAAGGATAAAAGTACATTAGAGGCTCGCGTCAGAGAGCTCCAAGCCACTCTCCCACAGACTGTTGTCCCACCTGTCACTCCTCGTCACCGTCGCCCTGCTCGTTCCAGATCAAGGTCACCTTCACCGTCACGGGACAGAGTTCTCGCTCTAGAACGGGAGCTAGATGAGCTACGCTCAGCTTTTCGACGACAGGAGGCTGACGTCGTGGCCGCTAACGAAAAGGCCGTACGAGCGCAAGAAGCACAGGTTCGCCTTGGAAACGAGAAAATTGCAATAGAGAGGAGGACAGAAAGAGAGATTGCAGAGCTTACAGTCGCCTTGAAGGAAAAAGAAGATGAGATGCGAGTACGAACCATGGATGCTGAGATATTCTATCAGAGAGAAAAGGAGCTAGAAGAACGCATTGATGCAGACGAAGCAAGACATCACGCGATGACGAAGACACTGCAAGATGACTTGTTCGAAGCCAGAGAGGAAACTAAGAAGCTGAGAAAAGACCTTGTACAGGCGCAGAGCAGACAATCGGAGCTTGTCGCAGATAAGGAAATGGCCTTACAAGAGTTGGAGAATGCCCGTCGGTATGCCCTAATGATTCATTACCAATTCACCGCTTGTTCACCTATAAGTCAAGGTCTACATCTGAATTGCCCGCGGGCACATATGGAAACGCTACACAGATTGACAACGACACAGCAGAGATTATTGAACGACTTTTGGCTGCCACTACTCGGCTTCGCGCCGAGCGAGATAATCTCATAGCAGAGCGCGACGACCTTCGGACGAGGCTAGACTTCTTGCAGGCTGAGTCACAATTCGAGCTCGATGCTCTAAATGCCAAGCTAGCAATGACAGTGGTGTCAGGCCCTGCTCAAAGCTCTACCGATGACGATTCTCGCGCTAAAATTGATTCACTTGAAGCACTCTATCACACTTCCATGTCTGAGAACAATCTCGAAATTCGTCGTCTGGGTCTCGCCGTGACGAGCTGTGGCATTGTTGTTCAACATTTAACATCAGAAGCTGAGACACTCGCCCTCTGTGCCTTTGATGCCTGCTCCACTCGCGACGAGGCATTAGAGAAGCTGGCAAAGACCCGTGCCGAGATTTTCGAGTTGACTCACAGGTTGCAACAAATGGAGCTGAACATGGAACTAAATGTAGACTTCTTCAAGGACAACTCTCGCGAAGTTGAGGAGCTTCGCACTGAGCTGGAAGCCAAGAATGCGGAACTTGAGCAGACGGTAGCCGCGGTCAAGTCGGCGGAGGAAGCACAAGAATTTTATAAAAAACAATACGACGATGCCGAATCACAGCGTAGCTCTCTGGCGCTTGAGGTCACGAATATCAATAATGAGCTTTCCGTAGTCAGAGAAGAACTCAAGGCTGCTGAAACTCGCTATACTGAACTTCAGACTTACCAGTTTGAAGCTATGTCAAAGACCGATAGGATGCGGATGCTGCAGAGCGAGCTGATGGAAGAGCGTGCACGCGTAGGACGACGAGACGAACATATAAATATGCTTCAGCATGATATTGGACGTATGGAGACGACCTTGCTACTTCAGGAGGACCGTCTGAGCGAAATGACAACCGAAATCGATGCTATGACCGCTGCGAAGGATGCTATGGTGGACGATTGTGCAGATGCACGAGAAACGAGAGATAAGGCATTGGCACGCCTAGAGGAGATGGAGATGGCTATGGAGACACGGATAGAGGAAGGAAGTCAGACAGTCGAGGCACTGATTGAGGTGCTGATTAAGACAGTCGGAAATGCTCGGGATAGGTTGAGGATGGAAAGGGATTCTGCGAGGGAAGCTTTGGATTTATTGGAAGAAGATGGAGTGGTATTGAAGATGAATCTGGAGATGGATGCTGCAGAACAGGCAAAACAGTCCACAATTGCACTGGCGGTTTCGCAAGTTGGACTCAACAGGGCTCTAGATCATATTCGAAACCTTGAGGCGAAGAATGTTCAACTTCATCATGAAGTTGTCACCCGACGGGAAGATCTGGATCGCGATTTGCATGACAACGCAGCTCTCGCTCAGCAACTCGATGCGCTCCAAGCCCAAGCTGCTACCGCCGCACTAGACTATTCCGACCGAACCATTGAGTTCCAACGTCGCATTCAAGATCTCGAACAGGCCTTATCTGCGAATCAAGCAAGCCATGACGCAACCATTGCTAAACTGGTCGAATCAAAGGAGCAACTCTCGGCAACTTTACAAGAGACACAGCGCTCTCTCAAAGAGAACAAAACCGGAGAAGAAATAAACATTCTTCAAGAACAGTACGAGGAGCAACTTGCTGGAGCTCGGATTCAGATTTCCGAATCTGAAAGGGCGCTGGAGGAGATGCGAGTCTCGCATGCGACAACGAAAGACGCGCTCCAAAAAGCGTTGGAGGATGCCAAGTGTTTGCGCGAGCAGCTTGACCAGGGAGTGGTTGAAAGTCTCCAGGATGCAGTCACCCGCCAAGACGCCGCAACTCAGAAGGAGGAGGAGATTTCATGCTTGCGGGCCGAGGTAGCAAGTGTTCGGTCGAAACAAGAATCGGCGGAGGCTGCTCTGGAGGAATCGAAGATTGCTCTCAATCGTCTGACATCAGAACTTAATTCAATTAAAGCCCAACATCAGGAAATCCTCACTCAGTCTGCTGAAGAACATGCCTCAATTCAACAGGATTTGGAACGCAAGATTGCTGACATACAGGCTCAACTGGATGAAACGTCTCACGAACTCGATAACGTTGTGCAGGAAAGGCTTGAAGTGAATCGCAAGCTGGAGGACGAAGTGGCCAGCCAGGTTGCGGACAAGAAACGCCATCAGAAGGAGCTCGATGCTGCCCATTCACAACGAAAACATGCCGAGTCTGCCCTCGCACAGATGCAAGAGGAGATTAAGGCTACTCGAAATGAGCTGCAGCGGTCTATGGAGCAAATTGGATCGTTGCAAAACGAGAAACTTTCCCTGCAGGAGGAGATCACAACACTTGAGGCCGAGGTTCAAAAGTCCATCTCTATGAGACGATACCTAGAAAGCCAAGTCAAAGAAATGTTCGTTAAACATTTACATCTTCGAGTGTCTTGCAAACTAACAGGATATCCCACTACAGCGAGAGTAAGATTGCTTCACATGCTGATGAACTAGAGCAGGCTCGGGTGGATCTGGCTCGTGCTGACAAGGCAGCCAATACCGCTGAGGTTAATCTCAGTCTGCAGGGTGCACAACATAAACGGGAGATGTCAGAGTTGAATCGCCAGTTAGCTGCTCTTCGGGCTCAACCCAACCTTCAAAGTGCTCTTGCCGAACTTGAAGAGCGCAATGACGAAATGGAAGAGCTGCTTAGGAAGAAATGTGTTGAGATTGAGGAGAATGATGATCGTGCACTCGAGTACGTCTTCTTTGTCAGTCTCAATTGTCAGAGCTCATTTTCGGTCCATAAGGATGTTGAAGGAGAACAAAAAGCTAGCAAGCAAAGTTGAGTCATTGACTCGAAAGGTGCAAACTCTCCAAACAAAATTGGCAGCTGCGAAAGCGTCAATGCCAACATCTGTCGAAACCCCTACGAATACTCTCCAGCCCTCAACACGGCCCTTGAATGTATCTAACACTATCAGTGACCCGCCTCGGTCAGTAACATCAACCAATACCAGCACCCCCTCTGTCTCAGCTGCTCCTGTCCCTCCCGTATCCGCTTTCCTTTCCTCTGCCCCTTCACATGCTCCATCATGTGCTTCACGAGCGCCTTTGCATCGGACCGTATCGGGGCCAACTTCGTTACCTCGCCCCAAGACCCCGGATGTGAAATCCGTGCCAGATCCTCCAGTTTTCAAAGCAAAAACACCTGAACGGAGAACTCTCTCGTCTCCTCCTGCTGAATCAGCGTCATCATCAAGCAATGGGAAGAAACGCCGCGCTCCTGATGACTTCGAAGCCTGCGAGGGCCTACCTCCCCAAGGCTTTACAACTGAATGCGTGCCAATTACAGAATCAAGCGAGCATACTGCTGCTCCACATCGACGCCGAATGCTGAGCGGCCTGCAATCTGGTTTTACCCCAGTACGAAATCGATCCCGTCCCGTGATTTCTATGCCTTCACCAAAGCGTTTGATGACGAAGAAGCCTGATGAGCGACCATCTCCGGTGATAACGGATGTGACGAATAGTCCACGAGGTCAATCTTCAAAAACGAAAAGGAGCTGGTTGGGAAAGATTCGAGGTGCATCGTCCCAGTCCACAAGTAGTAGGCCTGTGGATAGTAAACCGAGACTAGAACGAGAGGCTTCATAGGTTTTCGTGACTCGTGGCATGGACTTTGATAGCTATTCTGCCTGCACATCTGTATTCCTAGGCATTATATTACATTCGCAATCATTTTTTGGGCTGATCGGCTGTTGAATGTGGAATTCCTATGACCTCACTGTCACGGGTGTTGCTTATTCAACATTTAACGTCCTATCTATCGTCTTCTTCTCTCATGTTTCGAAGACATAGCGATACTGTCTTCTTAGATCTCTCCTTGGACCTACGCGATATAGATGCTTGGAAGATTGGGCCTCTCCGCGTGTTAGAGTATCCTCAGAATATCACCGCTTTCGCAAGTGAACCAACTTCTGGCCTTCTCGCAATCGGTATCTCGATTTCTTGTTGTAATTCAATCACATACTAATAAGATCTGTGATCAGGCACTTCAAGCGGCACAATTTATCTGTTCGGCGGACCAGGAGTCGAAGCAAGGTTGATTACCCCCGATTGTATTGGGGTAAAGTTCCTTCAGTTTGCAATTTTATCTTTTCAGCTAGTCTGCCTTGGTGAGTATGTATACACTGTAGATTATGAGATTCACTTTGAATATCTCAGACGAAACAAATATATTACATATCTGGGACCTCACAGCTATTGGTAGACCCAGGTTAGCAGCATCGGCAAGATTTGATGCAACGAAGTGAGGAATCCATTTTTCATGAGAACGGAGACACTTAGACTCGAATAATTGTAGCTCATTGATGCTTTCTCCGTCCCATTCACACGTTCGTTTCACCGCTCAAGGTTCCGGTGCAGTTGACTTTATCCTGGCAGGCTTTTCTTGCTCTCAACAACGGAGAAATAAAGACATATGACCTGGTTTGCTTACGCAAGTCTCCCTACAGTATACCCAACATGTGGAAGCTATACCAAGAAAAGCTTAAGACCGGCGGGATATATCACGTGCACGGCGTTGATTCGTAAGGCTTGCTCTCGTTTCTTTAGTTTGCCTACCAAAGCTCCTTTAGCCAGGTATCCGTAGATGTGCAAACTCATCCAAGGGACTTGAATCAGCTTTTTGTGGCATATTCAGGTCTGCTTATCATTTTTCCGATTTCGAATTAGTTAAACACTGATTTTCAATAATAGGCGGCGTAGTCCTTACAGACCTTGTGCGCCAAACTGAATTTTTATTGATTGGTGCTTAATATTGACAGACGGAGCGTGCAACCCTTCGAACGTATGAGCTCGTTGTGCCACCTGGAGCACCGGGTGGTTTTGGATATAGCAGTCCAGTAAGAGCTTTCGCAAACAGAAGCAGACAAAGCCTATATTTCTCCCTCTTCAGGATCTCCTAACGCATCGTAGACCCGAAGTAACAGCCCTAACTATCCATCCTTCCGGTCACTTCTTTGCTGTTGGCCATGCTGACGGCTCACTAGCCTTCTGGGCAATTAATGATGACGACACACCTCTCCTTGTCCGTACTCTGGACGAACTAGATGTAAATTTAGTCGACCAGGGTAGGCTAGACGAACAAATAGCCAGAAAAGCCGAGGGCCAACCTACAAGAGCACTTGATCGAGAGCCTGTTTTCAAGCTCTCTTGGAGTGGCTTTCCCAATTCGTCAGACCCCAGAGGTGGTAAAACCACTCTGGCTGTACTTGGTGGTCAAAATATAGGAGAAGCACCCGGTCTTACGGTCATTCAATTCTCAGCCTTCAACCCGCCGGAGCCACAGGCATCATTGTCGCCTATTCCTGGCCAGTCAGCCCTTCATCCTGACATACGTCAAGCAATGCGCGATTCTCTTGATGTTCTTGACTCGTGTTTTTATTCTACGCAGGGTGTCGT
This sequence comes from Termitomyces sp. T108, assembly GCA_017657275.1. NCBI lineage: Eukaryota > Fungi > Basidiomycota > Agaricomycetes > Agaricales > Lyophyllaceae > Termitomyces > Termitomyces sp. T108. The sequence goes on along the minus strand of JAGGAU010000026.1, from coordinate 58,546 downwards.
ACAAGATTATCTACTGGTACCTCGCAATAATCCCCACTTTTCTGGTACTTTTGATCCAATTGCAATCTTGCTACTAAGAGAAGGCGAAGGGAATATGCGAACACTTGAGTCATTCCAATATCCACCGCCTGCATTCTCCCTCGATGTTTCTGAGCGTCATGTACCAGCTGCTACAGCCACGGTAGATCCGCTGAGTTCCCTCGCAAATGATTTTATCCAGACGCTGAAGGATCTGGAAGGGAACAACGACCCACGGCGACTCTTCGTCCCTACTGCATTACTGCACGGGGAGTCTGGTATTCTAGGTGGTCAGTTACTGACATTGGAAAGAGAGCCTTATCAAACTTTGACGGCTGGAAAGGTTGAAGATGGCTTGCGATTACCATTGAAAGGTGGACAGGCTTGGGCTGACGAGTTCAAAGCGAATGATCTTAGATTTGCCAAAGTATGTTTCATAATGTACTTAGCTGTTTCTTTTCAAACGATCTTGTCTAGTTCCAACCTAATCGCATCCTTGTTACATGGCATCGAGATTTGACTATATGTTTCGAAGATTTGAGTGCCCAACTCCTCATTGTGCAACGTCCAACTCCTTTGCAGACCAACTTCCCAAACCCATTCCTCGATCTCATAATAGATATGCGGCCAGTACTTTTAGATTCGTTTGTGAACAGTCAAACATCAATACCCGTGGACCATATCCGTATTGATTCAGTTCGTTTTGCAATCGAGGCACTTGAGACGATTGTGGTTTTGACCACAGGAGAGGTTGTTCTGTATCGACTTACCGGTCCGCGGAAACCTATGACTCATAGAGATGTCCGCGATAAGGAGCTGATTATGCTAGAACACATTCCTAGCCACCGAGGTTTTTCACCTTTCCTGATGCTTTCTCCAGAACTCGGCCCCACGGAAGCATGCGCAGTGTCGGACATTGGTATGAACCTTTCTTAAAGGCAGTTTCCTACCGCTCACCTGATACCTCAGGTCTCCTTGCTGTTGCATATTCTAATGCTTTGTTTATTGTTAACACCCGTGGTCCAGAGATACTTCTGCGGCATTTTGAAAGCAAAGATTCCAAAAGCAAACACATCGCGGGTCTTATTCCCTCCCATTCCGGTTCTGACAGAGTGACTTCAATGATTTGGTGCATTAGTCAACTCGCCAAAGGTTAGTACCCTTCACTGACCAAGATTGAATTTTTTGACTTCTTTATCGATTAGATCCTGAGCTTCAGGTCCGCCTTGTTGTGACAAGGACGTCTGGGCGTTATTCAATCTATACTCTTACCCGATCAGGTCAATCAACAAGGCCATGGAGCTGCGAAGTGCCAATAAATTCAGACGGTGGTGTACAATGCGCCTTACCCCGTGGTATGTTTGTCATCGAAAGCAAGACCGGCGCTCAGTTACGGGCTAATCTCAATCATCTCGCCCAAACTGGCTCTGGCGGGCCGAGGGTACCATCCATTTTTGTGATGGTTGGTACGAAGGGTGCTCGATGTTTTGCGAACATCAATGGAGAGCGAATAAGCAAGACGGAATGGGGACACAAGGTTGGCGAGGTGCTCGAAGCACAGATAGTAGAGAAGCTAGGTTGGTCCTGTAGTCCCTTTTTGATTTGAATTTTTGTTAAATGTCAATCATACTAGGGTCTCGTGTTCTCGTAGTGACAACGAATGGGCAAGATTCTCTTGTGTATTCACTGCCGAGGCTGGAATATATCATGACATTGAAAATCCCGGTCCTGCCTTCCTCGTAAGGAAACGTCTTTGTTACGGGACCACACCATTCTAATATACATATATATGGATAGGGTTCTCTCTCTGGATGAATCAGGAGATTTTGTAGCCTGGAGACCACATCCCGCCTCTGGGACAATGGATCAAGCTACTTATGGCAGTTTTTTTAATATTCGGAGAGTGTATGATCTCCCTGATATAGACTTTGTGTGTACAAAGCCTGTCGTTCCACCTGCACCACAGCCTGTGTCACTGAGTCCACCATCGATGCTGCAACAAGTGGGATCGTGGCTTACATCGAAGCAGTTCATCAATGGTGCGCAGGTGGATGAACTCCGTACGCTTTCTACGGTATGCATTCTTTACCAAATTGACTGAGAATTGTAAATAGTAGCTGGCCCAAACCGACCCCTACCTACCCCAGAACAAACCCGGTTCCGCAACTTCTACTCTGCAACCGATATCACAGCTGGCGCGTCCGAAGTCGCTACTGCCGCCGCCACAACACAGGCTACTCTGTACGATCGTATTTCATCTGCGTTGAGCGAACGCGGGTGAGTGATCTTTCTAACGGGAAAATCAAACGCCACTGAGAGTCTGGGACTGTAGGCAGGTTCTCAACGATTTAGAAGAACGTTTCAACGCCCTCGGCGAGGAAAGCAAAAATATGGCGAATCAGGCAAAGCGCCTGGCGACTCAATACACAGCTAAATCATGGTTTGGCCTATGAATGCGATCTGAACAAACGATGTAGCCGGTACTGTATGATACAGGTCATTGTGGAGAAGCATTATTTATACCTTCGACCGTCCCATCAAGGCGTCGGTCAGCTTTGCTGTGAAGAGCTTGCGATGCTCGTTAAGCAACCCAAAGAAACCGTCTTCGCCCGTAGAACTTTTCTCATGATTCCACTGCTCCTCGTGGCGTGTGACCAAGTTTGATTCATTGAGCTTGATTGCGAGAAGGGAGTTCATAGTCTTTAAAACGGTTAAAATCGAAGTCCCAGGGAAGATAGAGCAAACAGACTTTGGTCGGAGACGATGACTTGGGATCCCGGAAGTAAGCGACATCCTGATCGATGAGAATCGTGTCCTGAGGGATATTCGGAGGATTTTCAAGAACTCGAAATTTGGGAATATCTGCGCGAGGAAAGATCTATATTGAAAGAAGTAACATCGAGGCGCGTGAGTTTGGAGAAAAATCCATTGCAGCGGAAACACCTTTGTCAAACCAACGAATTGAGCGCAAATCGACCGGGACCCTTTGGCTATTCCCACAGGATCATGAAATACAGCGTCTGCAGCATATATCTTGAATGTGTCCTAATGAAACGTAAGGAACATTTCTGTACTAGTATAGTGAGAAGAGGTGCCTCCTTGGGAGAGCAAGAGTACATCTAAAGTGAGAGTGAATAGCATGTATCACTAGCAGTATATCAGCAAATTACCTCCTTTATGGCGTTGATGATTTCCTGTTCATGGGATTGAATGGGCCGCTCCTTGAGAGCCTTAGACTCAGCGGGAAGAAGACCAGCAGCGTTGAGTGCGGAAGACATTGTGCGTGCGTTGTATAGTGAGACAAAGGTGCGGTGGACGAAGATCATAATCAGACATGTTTGTAGCCGATTTATAAAAGGATGGCTCTATGAGTTCTTACGATCGAGAGGGGAATTATCATCAATGACATCACCCAACGAGCTTAACACGCACAGCATCGGTAATTACCGATTGGACACGCAATGAGTGACTACGAACAGCTACATCGACAGTGCAGGACGCTGGAGAATCTCTTCGATACAAAGCTCACTTCATATGCTCAACTTTCTGCTTCTATAACCCGCACCCACGGAGATGTAGAAGCCAATTCTAGTGAACGATGGAGGGACCTTGAAGTCGAGCTTGACGATCTGCTGGAGAAGGCAGGTGTAGCGTTGCTAGGCGGTAGTGTCTTTTCTCATTTCCTTTTTAGCTAGAGGAGACGAACGAACGTCTTGCAACACTGTCTCATACTCCGGAATTCTTGTCTCAATCCATGCTCAGAGCCATTCAAAGACATCGAGAAGTCTTTCAGGATAATGCCCTTGAACTCAAGCGAACAAAGGTGTGCCAGACACTTTCAATGAGTACTCAATATATACCATATACTAGGCAAGTGCGAAGAGTGCTCTAGACCAAGCCAATCTACTTAATGGGGTGCGAAATGACATTGAGTGTGTACCGTCTTCGATATTCACGACCGCCACTTTATGACACGGCCTTTACAGTGCTTATAAGTCTTCAACTGCAGATGCTCTGCTTGCAGAGAGGGGGAGAATTGAAAGTTCGCATCGAATGACAGACGATGTACTAGAGTATGGTTGTCCGTGTATATTCTTCCCGCCCTTCTGATCTCGTTGATTTGCAGCCAAGCTTACGAAACGCGTTCAGAGTTTGCCCGACAGCGAGCATCTTTAACTGGTATTAATACACGTATGGTCGATGTATTGAGTGAGATTCCTCTGTGTCCTGTCTGTCAATTGTTCATGGAGATATAGGTACCATGCCTGGAATCAACAATGTCATTGGCTTGATCAAGTCTCGTCGCCGTCGAGACCATATCATTCTGGGAGTTACTATCGGAGTATGTATTGTCATTATCCTGACCTATGTGTGGAGTTAGTAGTTCCTCGCATGCTTGACCATGTTTTTTAATGTTTCGTGTCCACATATGCTGGTGATATTATTTGAAATAATCTAAAGCATTGTTTTACCTGCCTTGAATGCCTGCCAATTCCTTTCCAATCTTCTAACAGTGCCCCATTCTTCCTCTTCGACATCCTCATTCCATTCCGCCTCCAATGCCCAACCTTTCACTTCAGCTATTATCTTTACCATATCCCAAGTCCTTTGGGTACATTCATCAATGTTATTGAAGTCGGACTCTGCGAGAAGGCGATCTGGTGAGCACATTGCAATTAGAGCCCTGTGATTGGGTGATCGACTATTGATGACCGTCGAAAGGGATAGAAATACGTTATTGTGCTTCCTCTGAAATAAAAATTGCGTGAGAAAGATAAAGCTACGAAGATTAGTGTCATGCCTCGACATCTCGCCACGTTTCTGGACTAACACCACAACTGTGCAAATCAAGGTTGATCCGTAGCCACTTATTTCCGTGTTTTGCTTGCATCCTATCCAGGAGATTCACGGTTGCAAGCTGACATTTCACGCTGTGGAAACTGATATTCCGACCGAGCTCAACTGCCAGGTCAATTTGTGCTTCCAGGATTGCCAACTGATGATCAAAAGGCACCATGAAAGGCGTCAGACAGCGGTGTTCCGCAGAGTAGTCATAGGGCACACGAAAAACACGATCTAGGCCAACTTCCCCTAGCATAGCTCCTGGGAACGCCTCGAAATTACGACGAAGTTCTGCAAGGACATCGGTAAGAGAAATTGGGTTTGGTAATAGCGGAAACAGTTGTTTGAATGCCGTAATATCGTGTTCTTTTGGTGAAGGAGAGTTCAGAAAAAGGTTCCAGTAGTGATCATCTTTGGATACCGATGGGGAGAGGGAAATGCGGTATGAGAACCATGGATGGTAGCCTGTGTGGCTGGCATTTAGTGTGGACGGTCCCACAGGTCATCGAGCGCTGACCGAAGCATGGAACGACTCGAGTTGGATTTGCGAGTGCAAGCTCATGGACGAGTTGTTGATCGGACTCCTTGGAAGACATTGCACAAATGGTGATAGGAAGACGCGAGATAGATTCTCCAGGAATATGAAGTGCATCTGTTGGATGGCAGTGCACGTCTACAACATGTTCTAGGACACTCGGAGGTGGCAGACCTGACATAACGAAGGTGGAGATGCGATGTTTGTCGATCAATTTTTAGTCAAACAAGCGACATATTTGATCAAGCGAAAAAGTTGGTAACTGTTTCTTGCATGCTCAGAGTACAGCATTCACGTCGCATTCCTCGAATTCTTCGATTTCACCCACCGCGAGTCATGTCCCGAAAACTCACACTCGACCTGACACCGCCGAAGTATACAGGCATTGCCTCTGCTGTAGCCTTCAACCGTAAAGCCTTCACCAAGTCATTCGAAATTCTTGCTGCCCGAGCCCCTGTCTCAAAAATATCAACTATTTTGAGAGCTCCTGAAATGAAAGGGTGCGTCTCCATCAAAAACTCTCTCTGAATTCTCTGACGCTCGGCTAGGTTCCTTCTAGATCTCCGGAAAATTCCCAATGTCAGCGCTGACCCACAGGCTCCAAGTCATCGTCTTGTTTTGCTCAACGTCGGTAATCAGGGTACGAACTTTCTTCTATATCTTGGAGACATGTTTGACGGACCACATAAGATAGCTGAACTGCCGGAGCAAACTGTCAACTTTCTTCAAGCCCAAGCGGAATTGAAAGATTTCAAGCCTCACACGGTCACCCTTAACTACGACCACTGGACAGCCGGTAAGTTATTTGACATTTCAACAAATCGTTCTTCTCGTTTATCACGTATTCAGACGAGGTTATTCATGCTACAATGCCAGATCACCTCAAGGAGGGTGCTCCTAGCGGGTTTGCAACAACAGGCCATATCGGTGAGCCCTTCAGCTAATCGCATCGTTGTGAAAGTTCCAAGAGTGTTTATAGCGCATCTTAACATCCCTTCCGATTATGTTCCATACCGGAGACTGATTGGCCAGATTATTCTTGATGTAAGATCGACGAGTGCGACGAAACATCGATTTCCCCTGACATTGTTTCTCCTTCAGAAAAACAAGACGATCCGGACCGTTGTCAACAAACTAGACACTATCGACTCTGTCTTCCGCTTTTTCAAAATGGACCTGATAGCCGGGGAACCTGATTTTGTCGTGGAACATGTATGTACACTCTCTCTTCACAAATAACTCAGTACATTATTCACTCTACTCTCGTAGAGCGAATCAGATTGCACTTTTACGTTTGATTTCAGAGAGGTGTATTGGAATTCGCGACTGCACACTGAACATGCGCGCCTGGTGCAGTTGTTCAGTCATGATGATGTTGTCGCAGATGTCTTTGCAGGCGTTGGTCCTTTTGCTGTACCAGCTGCCAAGAAAGGCTGTGGGGTTTTTGCGAATGACCTCAATCCTAATAGCGAGAAATATCTTGCGATCAACGTCGAGAAGAATGGGGTAAGTTGGGAATCTATTATAATATCACACATATCAACGCTATGGATAGGTAGGAGACCTTGTCCATGTCTCCTGTGAAGACGGACGGGACTTCATACGTGCCGTATTTCGACGGTCGTTTAAAAATCCTTTCCCAGCTCTGCTTGGTCCACCGCTCTCGAAGTCGCAGAAACAACGATTGAAGAAGGCTGGTTTGTATCAGTCTCCAAATATAACAAATGCTCCATCTCGTCGGCGGATATCTCATCTTGTGATGAATCTACCAGATACTGCAATTACCTTCCTGGATGCATTCCGCGGAGTACTGATGTCGGATGAGATTCCTGGACTGCGTGAGGTGTACGATGTTATGCCAATGATTCATTGTTATTGCTTCACTCGGGAATCGGAACCGGAGAAGGCTGAGGTTGACATTAGGAAGGTACGAACGTACGCATTTCCAGCCATCGCTAGTGCTGATAATTCCGTATTCGCTGCAGAGAGTGGAGGAAGTATTGGGTTCGTCACTTACGACTGATGTACATGTGCATTGGGTGCGGTCTGTCGCACCGAACAAGGAGATGTACTGTATCAGCTTTAGGCTGCCGTCTGAGGTGGCATTCGCTTCGGCCTGATGGGACTTTTTACCGGAGTCCGATGAGGTCCGATATTTCCGAAATATTTTTCTACCATATTAGGTGAAAAAATGGTGTAATTTTTTTCTGAAAGTAAAATTGATTCGATCAGCGGTTGCCAATTGAAGGGTCTGTTAAAAGTTCGTGCATTTAGCACTTTGACGCAAAAAGTGGGTCCCTGCACTTGGCGTTCGTTCTGCGTTTAGTCTTCGCTATACCCGGCGTTCTCCTTCCTACATACTCCCCCCCTCCCCTCTTTAGAGAACTAGACTAATCATGGCACCTCTCCCAACCGTCCATGGTGATTCCGAACAGGGGTCATCGTTAGCCGCCTCTGCTCTAAAAACTGTCCGTACGGCCCTGGATGTTCCGGAACGAGAGCTCGCACGCTGGAGAAGGATTTTCGATGCTCATTCCAAGGTCGTTGATGGTGAGAAGTGAGTCGACAACATATTCTGCAGTCCACAGCTACTTGCCATGCTGGCTTCTTCTTGCTTAATTGACATGCTTCTGTAAAGGTACTTGGATTCTGAAAGCTTCGTGAATGCTATTGCGCCGACGGGAGACTTGACGAAGATCGGCCGTGCACAATTTGCTCTTCTCTTTCGTGTCGCTGACGCTTCAAGACGTGGTCTGGTATCTTGGGACGACTTCACGGTGTTCGAGACTCTTCTTAAGCGCCCAGATGCAGACTATTGGATGGCTTTCCGCTACTTTGATGTGTACGCCCAGGCTGAAGCAATTTTGAAGAGGGCTTATATCGTTATTCTTGCAGAGACCACGACGGATACATTACATTTGACGAATTCAAAAACGTGTTTACCGCGAATGTCGGGCCCGACGCTATACCCTTTGACTTTGACTGGTGAGTGACTCCATTGGCCTCGAGCTTGCCGAGCTGATAAAGCCCAGTGACTGGGTTAAATTATACCTTGGAAAAAAGAACGGAACACATGTTTTAGGATGTAAATCGAATCGCTATTGTTTTGTGCTCAGCACTAACGCGACAGACTAGATAATGAATTTACACAGTTAATGAAAGGCCTCCAAGGAGAGCGTCTTCGTCAAGCCTTTAAATATCTAGATGCCGATCAGGACGGTTTTATACGTCCTGATCAGTTCAAACGTATCATCTTAGTAGGTCCAGTGTCTGGGGACTACCTGAATTCTTTTGATGTTTTTCCAAAGGAAATTGCTGGGCATAAACTTTCGCAAGCTGTCATCGAACGATTGCCCACTCTATGTACATTGACCCCTGGACAACGTATATCATACTCAGAAGTTGTTGCTTTCCATAATGTTGTGAGACGTACGTCATTTTCATCTCCCTCGACATTCTTGGGCTAAATCATTCGTAGAAATGGATATGGTAGAACGGTTGGTCAACTTGTTTTCACAACCAATATTCTTCTTATCCAGCATAGGATCATCCGTGAAGCAACCGCAAAAAGCAAGGACGGACGAATAGACCAGTCTGATTTCTTGAACTATGCCTCATCAAGTTCACGCTATTCTCTGTTTACCCCGATGGAGGCATCTATAATATTTCACTTCGCCAGCCGAGGTGTTACCAATCAACGGTTGGCCCTAATTGACTTTGCTCAGCTTCTGGATCCACGGTGGCGAGCGCCATACGAAGACGCGGAACTTCAAGGCGCCAAGGCTCCCAAGTCCTTCCTTTCGAGTGCTTTCCTTTCAAGTTATAATTTTGTACTTGGTGGTATGTGAAGATCTTGTTTTACAGTTCTGACCCTGCTTATCTTATGTCAGGGTTCGCTGGTGCTTTCGGTGCTACAATCGTATATCCTATTGATATGGGTTGGTGTTTCTTTCTAATACATCCTGGTTTGTCGTTAATCTCCTGTCCTAGTCAAGGTAACATAAATTATACTTTATCAGTTGCGATACTAGACTCAGAATGATTTCCTTTCAAATAGACTCGGTCGGTTTTTCTTTCTTTGAAACGTATGTTGATTGCTGAGAGAAAGTAATCAGAATGCAGAACCAACGGAGCACTGTCGTTGGTCAACTTTTGTACAAGAACAGTCTAGATTGTGCCCGTAAAATTTTCCGTAATGAAGGTTTTCTCGGTTTCTACCGTGGATTGGGCCCTCAACTAGTTGTACGCACCGTGGTTTTCTGTCTTGCTCTTTGTTTAACAGAAATGAAAAGGGCGTTGCTCCGGAAAAAGCGATAAAATTGACAGTGAACGACCTTATTCGAGGAAAGGCGACAGATCCAGAAACTGGACGTATCAAGTTTTTCTGGGAACTTGTAGCCGGTGGAATGGCAGGAGGCTGCCAAGTGGTAAGCGAAGATATGACCATTTTTCTTGTGATGTGTTTTGTTCACGACAATGCCAAGGTGTTCACGAATCCTCTTGAGATCGTGTATGACATCTCCATTTCAGGATACAAATCTTATCTAATATCTACCCTTTAGGAAAATTCGTCTTCAGATCCAAGGCGAGGCAGCCAAAGCGGAGGGTGCAGTGCCAAAAGGCGCTATCCACATCATTCGCCAATTGGGTATCTTTGGCCTCTACAAAGGTGCAAGTGCTTGTTTACTTCGCGACATTCCGTTTTCTGCCATCTACTTCCCTGCATATTGGCACTTGAAAAAGGACGTGTTCCAGGAGGGTTATAATGGAAAGCAACTGTCCTTCCTTGAGACACTTGCTGCAGCTGGAATAGCGTGCGTCTATATCTTTGTTCTATTCGGTTGTCATCTTTTGACGCAGACGATTGGTTCAGTGGAATGCCTGCTGCATATCTTACGACGCCAGCAGGTCAGACTCAATTGGATAGCTATTTCAAACACATGCTGACATCTTTTGATCTGACAGATGTCGTGAAGACCCGACTCCAGGTGGAAGCCCGACAAGGCCAGACCAACTATAAGGGCCTACGGGATGCCTTCGTTAAGATTTGCGAGTCCTTTTTCAATCATCGACATTGCTTCTAACTCACATTGCCATCACAGACAAGGAAGAGGGCTTCCGCGCATTATATAAAGGTGGTCCTGCACGTGTAGTGAGGAGCAGTCCGCAGTTCGGATTCACACTTCTTGGTGAGTTGACAACCGAAGCAAGGGGAATATCTCTTTATGACGCAATATCTAGGGTATGAAACTCTGAAGACCTATGTAAGCCCCGTTTTTTGACGTTGCTGCGCTGTTGATTCCAAGTTACATCGCCATCACGTTGTCCAGTTGCCTGTAAGTTTTGTATTGGCCGGACAAAAGCGGCCGCTGACTTTGTACTCAAGTATCCATGGGAAGACAAACCACCAAAGGTTGAGACCGCACTCACGTCGCGGCCGGATGATCTTTCGAAGATCCGTGCCCGCAATGCGCTCAAGATTTTGTTGGATGTTCACGGAGATTTTGGACGGAAAGTGGCCGTATCCGGTGTGCCGTTGTCATTGTCTTCACCGCGACTGTCTGCCCAACTCGGTCGGCAAGAATAGATATAATCAGAAGATGTCTGTAATAAATGGGCCAATCAATATTATTAGAAGTATGTATTTGTGCGCATGGCGACGTATCAAATCAATCACACCAAGTTCATCATCAAACGTTCATATATTGATGAACAGCAGTCCATTGGTTGCTGTGTGACCAGTGTCCTTGGACCAATAAGTATTGACCCTCTGGCTGATTTTCACTCCACCCTTCTTCGTTTCGTTTCACCCGTTTCGTTTCGTTTTTTCTTTGGCCTTTTTTCGGTGAGTCTCTCTTTGTCCCACCTACTCATCGCTCTCGCTGATCCATTCCAACGCTTGTCGCTCAGTGCCGGACATTGTCTGTCAGCGTAGACCGCTCAGTTTTTCACTTCGACTCCTGTTATAGCACTTCGCAGCCCACCTTCTTTAATGATGAAATTTACTATGCTTGGTCTTCTTGCCTTTGCCGCAACCGCGCGTGCCACATCGCCTGCTCCTTACGCTGCTGCGACGCCGTCATCGGCATATGCGGCGCCGCCCTCGCAATACACCACTGCTCCTTCTGGAAGCTTCTACGACACGATGCCGTACTCAGCCTACCAAGCTGGAGGCTATCAGTCATTGCAATGTGGCTATGGTTACCAAAAGGGCTCCGATGGTCGCTGTACACCTCAATCATGGGTGGGTTCGATGCTCATAGTAGCTCTGAAGCAGGACCTTACCGATCTATTAGTATACCTATGAAGGAGAGTGTTATGGAACTATTATAATCAATGTGTTCGTACAACCATCAGTTTTTGAGTCGCGTTGTTCTGATGTACGCACTAGCAACAACGGATACTGTTCCAATTCTGTTGTGACTTCTACTGTCCATGACACGGTTTATCAGACGGTGGTAATCTCAGTTCATCTCTTTGGATCGCATGTATCTCAACCTCTTACCAGACCTACACCCAAGTAGTCCCGACTACTGTCACATACCACCAGACGGTGACTCAGCAAGTCACTCAGACACAAATCTTGACTCGTACGCAGGTCTACACTTCCGTGGAGACGGTCCCGACGACGCGTACATGGGTCTCGACTGAGGTTGAGGATCACACCAAGACGCTGATGCACACTCTCACTGCCACTGAGACTGCGACAGAGACCAACATCTACACCCGCACGGACACAGAGACTGCTACGGATACGGAGACTGTCCATGACACTCAGACTGCTTTCGTGACCAAGACGCAGTTCTCTACGGTCGTCTACCCGACAACCTATACTAGTACTTGGGTTAGCACCAAGACTTATGACCAGGTAAATAGTGATAGATAGTTTTTCCATTCAGTCCTTTGACCCAAATTTTCAGACGAAGACCATACTGGAGACCCAGACTGCCACTGTCACCGACAACATGACCTCGATCCAGACTGATACTATGACTCAGACCATGACTGACTTTGTTACCATGACGGACACTATGATCCACACCGTACCCACCACGCTCACGAAGGTGTGGACGCAAACCGAGACTCTGGACAGTGTACGCCCCATTGTTTTCCTTTACGAGACTTGTTCTGACACTACTTTCAGACGAAGACCGTTGTTAACACACTCACGTCCACCATGATTTCGACACAGACCTCTCTTCAGACAACTACCTACCTCGCTACCGCCACTGAGACAGAAACAGCGACCCAAACCGTTCTACAGACTGGTCTCTCTGACTGTTTGGGCAAGGTAAGTATCAGGTATCCGCTGTCAGTTATATGCATCACTAAAATGTGTGGACAGTGCAAGTCCCAGTGGTCGTTGGCCCCCGGAAACAGCAATCAGTACAATACTTATGCTTCTGCAACTGCTGCAATGACCTCGATGTACGCATATCCGACAACGAACACCGCATATGCTACCGCGACCCAGGCGCCTGACAACTCTTACTCCAGTAGTCCCTATGGATCCAGCGGTTCCAGTGGTAGCTCTTATGGAGCTGGTTCTGGTTACTAAACATTGCATATGGATTGACTCGTCATGTCCTCCCGACTCGTAGAATCTAAGTCATTGTTGTTTGCAATGAATTTGTTCCCAGCGGTCGATTGAGTCGGTACTGAATTTTTTGGTTTCCATGCTGCTATATATCATAGTCCGGTGCTTATACTTCCATTTGTTCGAGGTTCTTATATGGTCGTTAGGGTGATGTCTACTTTTCTCTGTTATTATCAAGTTAGTTCTTGAGGGTAAATGGAATGCGAAACGCTTCGAAGGAGCTTCTTAACTTCAAGTTATTCCGTTAGATACTTTGTCACACGATGAATCTTAGCATGGTGTTTGAATGATACAGAACGAGTATCATTCCGTTCGGGCAGTACGAGGGTACGTCTTGGGCGTTGCCTTCAAAACAGTATATTGCTGCGTTGTAGGAGTAATGTGATTATCGCAGGGGCGCTGTCATGCAACATAGCCAAATTCATGCTAGCACTTAAGTGGTTATAGTATATTGTAGCCGACCATCTCAGTCTGTTATCTATCCAAAAATCTAAACACTCCCAGCGTCATAGGTCTCATATCCTCACCTAGAGACTATAATTCGGTTCAGCCCATGCCCATCCGTATCGTCGACGGCTTTGCAGATCCCCGACTCGTTGAAGATGCCGCCGAGGAATATATCATCTTTTATTCCTCCGTTGTAGACGGTAAGATGTGGTGCCCTGTGAGTTCTATCTCCAATGTCTGACGCAAGACTACCTTTCTCACCCTATCCATTTTCAGGACTGTCGGGATGTCGAAGGTCTGGTGAACCAGACGTTTAACGTGGCGGATAGTCCTGGTGCTCTGATTGTCTACGTCGGAGACCGAACGCAGTGAGCTCTAATGAGTGAATGAATGTCAACAGGCCACAATTTCTCACTTGCATGGCCTGCTTTAGATGGAAAGCACCCACCAACTCATTCCGTAGTGGCGTTTGGAAGGTTACTAGTATACCTACGATTATCCGGATTACAGACGTAAGTTGGAATCTCAACTTCAAAGGGTCGGACTAATTTGGATGTATTAACAGGGCGCCGAAACCAGTCGACTGGTGGAAGGCGCAATTATCTCCGGACTGTCAGACCTTCTTGAATCAGAAAAGAAAAAACCCTTGCAAAACGTCTAACTCAAATAGGAGATCGTTTGACAATTTTGTGCCTTGGTACTATTGGAATACCTGCTTCCATATAACACTCAACCAATAACAACAATTTTCATTCTAATGTATCCTGACAAAATCTCCACTTCGCCCGCCTGACTTGCGTATAACCTTGATTTCACCGATCTCCATTTCTCTCCCGGCAACTGCTTTAAGCATATCCCAGACAGTCAAAAGACCAACAGAAACGGCAGTAAGAGCTTCCATTTCGACGCCAGTCTTCCCGTCAGTCGTTACTGCTGCTTCGCATGAGATATAGTGCCTGACGACCCCATTCGAACTTTCAGAGGTCGCAGGCATAAGAGTTACGTTGACTTGAGTGAGAGGGATGGTATGGCATAGCGGGATCAGGTCGGACGTCTTCTTTGCTCCCATTATTGCTGCCAGTTGTGCCACAGTCAATGCATCTCCCTTTCTCCGGACCTTTATTTTGGCTTTCTCTTCGTCGCTAACTGGCTCTAACCTATCTACGACCGGATAAGAGGAAGTCACAAGCTCGTAAGCAATCCGAGGGATAAAGATACGTCCAGAGGCTATTGCAGTTCGCTTCGTTGGTTGTTTGTCTGCAATATCAACCATAGAGGCCCGACCTTCATGATCGAGGTGAGTTAAGGTCGGCATGGTATGTAGAGAAGCCAGAATAGTATGCGGTACAGGGGAAAGAGTACGGGGCCTCGTGAGTAGAGTAGACAGAGCTGGTTTGATGGATCTGCACCTTACAGCTAAAGACGACCGTCGTGTGTTCGGGTAGCCTATAAAGATACAAGTGCGTGGTGAGATTTAGGTTATAATTCAAGACATTCTCACTACTTGAAAGAGAAAAAACACTCAACCACCTATCAATATCATCGGCCGATTCGTCACCACGTCGATATCTTCCATTCCAGCATGTTTCTCCTGCTTGCCAAATACCGCGCGACTGATTGTGTCGAGCAACTCTTTATCACTGGCGCCTCTGCGCATTTCATCACGCAGGGACAATTCCTTCGCATCGAACAGACAAACCTGAAAACATATTTGAATGTCAACCTAGTTGTGCAATTGCCATGGATTCATTGTAACCTTTATCTGTCCATCTGCTGTTATGCGAAGGCGATTGCACGAGGAGCAAAAGTGGTCCGACATGCTGCTGATAAAACCAAAGCTTCCTGCGTATCCAGGTATTTTCCAGGAACGCGCAGTGTCGTTGAGCTCATCAGAAGCACGGAAAAGATTGGGATAATGTCCAGTTAATTGTTTCAGTAAATCTGCAGATGGTACCATCTTTTTCGCATCCCATTTGTTACCTATCAAGATGAGAATGGTCTCAGGACTGAAAGGTAGAGGCATACTTACCAGTGAATGGCATGAATTCAATAAAACGGACTGACAATATCTTGTCCTTCGTCATTTCAACGAAATCAACAACTTCTGAGTCGTTTAGCCCCTTGATTACCACAACATTCAATTTGACAGACTGCAGTGATGAAGTAAGAGCAACATCCAGGGCCTTCAAAACTGCGTCGTGACCACGTCGACGCGTCATAAGCTCGAATTTAAAAGGATCCAAAGTGTCCAAACTGTAAAGGTTTTAGCACAGGCGAGGGTGTATCGGAGATCGAGAGACCTCAGATTTAGATGAGTTAGTCCATTCTCAATCAATCTAGGCAGACGCCGGTGAAGGACTAAACCATTGGACGTCATTGCTATTGACTTGAGACCCAAGGATCGTAATTCGTTTAAACGACCTATCACGAGTTTCAGTGAGCATTCTCTCCTTCATGAGTCAATGCGCACCGATAAGTTCCTCGATACCTTTTCGTACAGTGGGTTCGCCCCCAGTTAGACGTATCTTCGTAACACCACTCCTTACGAACAAAGTGGCGAGTCGAATGACCTCATCATTGGTCAGTATGTTTCCGTCGGGCGACAGCTCAACCCCTTCGCTCGGCATGCAATAGAAACCTGGTAGAGATGAGACACGATTTCTTTAGATCAACGAAATAGCCGACATCGTAAGTTACATCTCTCGGTCAAGGAGATGCGGAGATAGTCGTGCTTGCGACCATAAGAGTCAACGATAGATGGAGGAAAGGGAGATAAGGCATCAATCTGTGCTATCTTTGCCTGCGACAGCAAATCAGGACGGCGCGTACGAGATAAGAGCCAGCGATATACCTTTGCATGTGCTCGGGTATTGGTTAACGTGGAGAGTAATCTATGTACTGAACGGGGAATGCGACGAAGAGCAGTCAAGGCCATGATGGTATAACCAAGTCAGGTTCAAGTCATGCTTGTAAAAATACTATCCAATCTCAACAGCGAAAGGAAAGTGGGCATCGCCGTGACTGCTGTGTGACAGAGACGACGCGTCACTTTCCACTCGGGACGCGTAAGTCGAGCAAACATATTCTTCGATCTCCCCGCGACCAGTGAAGATGGCAGGTGTTTTCTTCTACAACCGTTTCTGCCGGCTAACGTCCTATAGTCTATAATGGAACATAACGGTGGCTCCGTAATCGCCATGGTGGGCAAGGATTGTGTAGCCATTGCCTCCGACTTGCGTCTTGGAAACCAAGCACTGAGCATTTCGTCGAATTTTCAAAGGGCATGTGCAATTTTTCTCAGTTTATCTTCATTACTTGACCTCTGTGCAAGATCTTTCCAGTGACAGACCGTATTTACATTGGGTTACCTGGACTTGCGACCGACGTTACAACATTGTACCCCTCAGTGTTATTCCGAGGTGAATTTGTACTGACAATCTATGTAGACGAGAACGATTTCGCTTCCGTGTTAATATGTATACAATTAAGGAGGAGCGAGAGATTGAGCCAGAAACCTTCGCCCACCTTGTTTCATCAACATTGTATGAGCATCGATTCGGACCATATTTCATTGAGCCCGTAATGGCAGGCTTATCAAAAACACCATCTGGCGGTTTCAAGCCCTTCATAGCTGCAACAGACCTCATTGGATGTTTGAACTTTGCCAAGGACTTTGTCGTTGCGGGCACCGCGAGCTCCAAGCTGTACGGTGTGGCGGAAGGCCTGTGGGAGCCTGATTTGGAGCCAGAGGATTTGTTCGAAACGATCTCTCAGACTCTTTTGAATGCAGTGGATCGGGATGCTTTCTCAGGCTGGGGTGCCATAGTACATGTTATGTGAGTACCCGTCATTTGTTATCTGTCGATCGGGTTTACATTCCCATTAGAACAAAGGATAAAGTTGTTACACGAACACTGAAAGGGAGAATGGACTAGTGAGAGAGTCCACTGCGAAGTTCGAAGTCTTTTCGATACATACCAGATCACCTGCTTGTAGTTCCTACTTTCTGTAATTTCGTAAATCTTGAAACGGCAACTTGGGACATGGCCGTGAGTAACACAAGTGGCAGGCGGCGGGCGGAGCCAATTGTTCGGGAATCTATAATTTACCTAAGCTGACGTGTGGCTTGGACCGAAGTACTGAGTTATCCTTTCTCGTCCCAGCTCCGGTTCTGTCTTCATGGCGTCTATGGTCTCTCGTCGACTTGTTATCCCCCTTATGACTTCGTCTTCAAAGTCAAGGTCCATATCTGTAAAGGTACCGTATACATATGGTTCCAAACCTTTTTGTCCCAGAATGATGCTGACTCCGTAGTCGCTCTTGCATGGTTCACCGGAAGCAAAGAAAGACGGAGAATTGGAGATCATGCAGCATTCACGAATCGTAGGCCGTGGCAAATATGTCCATGGTTTTGAAAGTATGTCTTGTTTTCTCCTTTACTTATATGCCATTTGACTGTTTGCGATTGAACAGCCCACCGTGTCAAACCTGACAAAACTGAGGAGTACAAAAAGGCGGCGTACGTGTCAGATGTCTCTGAAAAATGTCCTTTAATCACATTGCCATAGCGAAACATATTATTTGGGGATCAAGAGTGATCCAAAATTGAATGCCAAGCTGACTGGCAGCTGGGAAATTGTTGTAGGGGAGCAAGACACTTTCGTGCACATCTTGGAATACGAGAATTATGGCGGGCTCGATAAGACCATTAACCTCGTGCGATCATCACCAGAAGTACGCCTTTCACTTCAGAATATAAAACAATCAGTTGAGGCTTACCCAACACAGCACGTCAAAGCTTTTCGGGCAATGTTGCCTTATCTGCAATCAAGGTCTTCTCAACTGAATCAGGAATTTGCATTCTTTCCCTCTGCGCCCCCACGTGCCCAAGGAGGGATTTTCGAATTGAGGTCCTACACTCTTCAACCAGGCACATTACTGGAGTGGGAGTCTGCTTGGTGTGTCTTAATCCATATGTGTGCCGGTCGGTCTTCATGGGTAATTTGACATAGGCGAAGGGGTATTGAGGCACGAAGAAATTTGACAGCCCCTGTCGGCGCGTGGTTTTCACAAGTTGGAAGGTTACATCAGGTGCATCACCTGTGGCAATACCCGTGCGTTTGACGCGATCGATCCTGTGGCGTCGTCTGACCTCATGTTTAGTGGCCTCGAAGCACGCAAGGAGCTGCGTGAACAGGCATGGCGAATCGATGGTTGGGCTGAGACGGTGTCTAAGGCAGGTTTTGCTCAGCCACAGATTAATGGAAGTCTAAACTTGTTTCGGTCTAGACGGCACAATTAGCAAAGTCCATGGATTCCTTCATTCTGAAACCCCTTTCGTTCAGCCCTCTCAAGTAGTTTACCCTTGTTATACCCAACATTGTATATTTTACCATCGGTGTCGGGCCGACGGCAAAGCCGATCACGGTTTTGTTGACAGAATTGGAATGAATTAGTTGACTGATAATAAAGTATTCCAAATGGTTACGTAGTGTCACGTGGTCACGTCTCATTTGAGTCGGCAAATATAATGACCTGAATTATTGACAGACAATCCACAGGGATTCTCACCCAACAGCGATCATGGACTGGCGCTATTCTGACCACTCTGACGACGACACGAACCATGACGCCCCCATAACGAACAGGAAGAGAAGCAGTAGAGGTGGTCTTTTAACTTTTCCTGTACTTTTCTATTCTTTCCTAACTTCTCGTTCCCTGCCCCAAGCCTGCGATCAGTGTCGTAAAACTAAAAGCAAATGCGAGCGTATGTCAGGAGACTCGAGTGTTTGTAGAAGCTGTGCCTTGGCTGGAACAGGTGTGTGTATCATTATCTGTATCGTGATTGGTTCACTCTAACCAAGTCATCAGCTTGTACATACCTAGGTGATGCCCTCCTTTTGATGGTAAAATATCATTTATTGAACGATATGGTCATCAGGGCCAAGTTATAAACGTGGTCCGCCGAAGGGGTACATCCATGCCATTGAACAACGTTGGCACCAGGTCGAATCATTACTCGGCGCGATCATTCAATGCCCTGATCCTCGAGTCCAAAGCCTCGTCTCTGACCTGAAGCAAGATGTTCTCGCACAAGAAATTATCCAAAGAGTTGACAATGGACCTTATGTATATCTACATATTTATCAATTCGCTTCATCTCATGCCACACCTCGTGCCATAGGGTCCCTCTGGCCGACAACTCCACGGTGCGACTAAGGAAGATTTTTTCGCATCTATTTTGAAGGATAGCGAGAGTAGCATGTCTTCTAGAGACTCGGCACGAGCACGACGACAATCCAGAGTATCCCGCGAGATAGTTTCCTCAAATATGGGTAGGCAGTATTCCTGTTCAACCTTGTCAGCAGCTGTAATTCAACATGATTCGTAGATACCGGTCTATCTGTGATTCCTACCAAGGAGTGGCAGGACAGCCTGTCTCAATATCTAGCATCATCGTCATCCTCAAGTTTTGACAATCCAAGGACATCTCGACGAAGGAGAATCGACAGTATTTCGCCCCATCCCTACCCTGATTGGAAAGGCATGTATACCATGGATGCTGGTTTGTTATTCCCTGAGTTTTCGCGAAGTTTATTTCCAATCGTTTACATAGCTGAGGAAGAGGAAGACGTCAAGGCTACGACAGAAGCTATAGGAGAACTCTCTCTAGATGAGAATAGAGAAGTAAGATAAATTTATCCAGTTCAGCTATCTTACTCATCATCTCTGTTCAGGTGCGCTTCCACGGTAGAACCAGCGGTCTACACTTGATTGGAAAGAACAATCGTACTGATGACCGTGTGGAAGGCGGCATATGGTGTGCCGTCATATATATGTTCTGCAGCTGACATCACTGAAGATCTCTACAGGAGATTGCCTATGTCAAGGATTTGGCCTGCTTCTAAGTCTCCTAAAAGCTATTCAGATTACGTCAAGACCCCACTCCTGCCTGAAATACATGTTCAAGATCGGCTGTTGGATCTTTACTTCACTTATGTACACCCTATGTTTCCTGTTCTCCATAAATCTGGTTTCTTGGCGCAATACAATTCACGGTTCGTGTTTTCCCTGTCTACATAGGTAACCGCTTTGACACAGGAAGTGTAGGAAACAAAAGTATGTCCGCAGTATCTACCTTTGACTTGATCTTTTACAAAAGAACAGCGCCTCAAGTTGCCAATCTATGTCTCCGCAACAGAACCTGGATTCCCCTCGTACCGAGTCCTCCCAGGAAGTTACTCCATTATTACTTTTCTCTATCTTTGCGATCACGGCTCGATTTTGCCATGATCAAATGCCACTTCATGTGCGAGGTAAAATGTGGGAGGCTGGATGTGATTATCTAGATAGTGCTCGGGAAATTTTAAGTCAGCCACTCAACTTTTTCTCAGAGCTTTGGTTTGAATTAGTCTTCTAGCTCAAGTTTTCCATGAATCACGGCCATCAACCGTTCAATCTTTACTTCTCTTAGGGTATCGTGAATTCGGTATCGGTACGCTCAAGTTCGTTTGAACTATCTGTCGTTCACTGATGATGTCCAATCTTTCGAAGGTTCTCAGGAGCAAGCATGGTTATTTACTGGTACGTAACATGATTCAAATCATTGTCTCAGACAAGTTCTCATCGTCTTATCAGGCATGGCTATTCGTATGGTTCGTGTGTTTGCTTAACAACAATAGTCTTTTTGATGGTGAGCATTAGGCAACCGACCTTGGACTAAACTGCGACTCTTCGAACTGGAAAAGTCACTGTCACAATCTTTTTTCCCCTGCAGAGAATGAAATGCGTGTTCAAATATGGTGGGCGTGCTGCATTGCCGACAGGTACGTCCGTTTTGCTAAGTGGACTGAGTGATTTTGTAATTCTCCTGTTTCTCCGATATAGTTATGGTTCTATGTATCTAGGTCAACTTTTCATGAGCCTGTTCGCCTTGTTTTGACTCAAAGATTCTTAGGACGGCCTATTGTTATCAAGGAGAGCGACTTCGATGTACCTCTCCCGAATGTGGACGATGTTAGTATATCTACAATAGTCGGTTTGTCATATCACTTTTTGACTATATGATCAGAAAACAGATCAAGATTTGTGGTCACCTATTGCTGGAAATAGCTTGGGTCATACATATTGCCCTGTTCCAGGACAAGCGTCAACCTGTTGGCGTGCTATGGCAAGTTTATGTGTGTCATCTCCATTATAGTCAGAAGTCTTCTGCAGTGCTTAAATTCATCAAGGTATGATTACTGGCTCAATTGTTGATAAAATATACTCCATTCGTCATGTATCGAATGCAACAAGAAGGGCATCTTATACCGAAATTGAATTGCGCCTAGATCAATGGTATATCGGACTTGCCGAATCACTTCGATTTGAAACTACAAGTAGGCGGTCAGTACCGCCCCCACACATTCTATTCCTCCATATTAGATACTGGGGTGCGGTCCTTTTACTCAATCGAGCCTTGTGGGTTGGTCTCGTTGCACTAAAGATTCCATTACTCACATTTCAACAGTATACCTAATTGGAAGGGGTATGCAGCTTTTTCTTCCGACTGAATTCATCCGCGTCCTCAACTTACTTTCCTAGTACCGAACCAACGTCTGGCAATAATGCTGAGTTGAAAGCTTTCGATCTCGCACAAGGTGCAGCTACTCACTTAAGCGCGATTGGTATCGAGACTTTCTCGTATTTGGTTCGACAGTGTAATTGACCCATCGTCTCCTTCAGCCACCATCTATCGCGAGACATTTTCCTTGAGACAGGGATCATCGTTTCTGACATCCTATATCCTCAACGCAGCGTAAGGTTCCCTTATCGATAATATGCAATCGAGTTGACACTGCTCAATACGCCTAGAGTAATGCACATTTTGACTCGTAGGTGGTTCAATGGTCATCCCAACATTGTTGTCTACTTTTCCCCTAGTCACACTTCGTCCTCTGAATGTTCAGGCCTCACTTGGCTTTCAGCAATGCATGGAAGCTTTAAAAGAAATGCAGGTACATTATTTGGCTTACTATATGGTTCACTTATCGACATTGTACTGAAACTGGCGCATAAAAGGTTGTATGGCCAAGTGCTTCTCGCGCATGGGAGCTTCTAAATGGCGTTAAAATGGGTCCAAACGATCTACCTCCTCAGATCACCTTTCTAGATCGTCCAAAAAGACCAGCAGATGCTGCTTTCGGGCAAGAAAAAAGTTCTGACTATTCACAGCGGGAAGCATATCCTGTCTACAATTCCAACGCAAGAGAAGAGAATACTGGAGTCCAGGAGTTGGGCACGCGAATTATGGCCCACATGTTAGGTTTACAAATTCCAGGAATTGAGGCTTCCGCGTCATACTATCCGGGCTACGAATGGTGGCCGCGAAACCAAGAGGTTACGCCGCCAGCGTCTGTGGTGGACTATGGACCCGGGGCTAACATCGATCCTTCAACAATCAATGTTCCAGGAACTAGGGTAGCAAGTGGATGGAATCCGGTTCCTGTTTCTGACGCCTATACTTATGACTATAACACGTATGGCGGCCTATGACAGATACTGTCCATCTATTGTACATATTTACATACATATTCTAATTTGGGAATAATAAAAAATGCTTTGTTCTATTTTCGGATAAGAATGGTCGATCGTGAAGTTAGGTAATCCGCCTATTTCAAAGTATGGAGATCTTCACAATGGTTGGTACTTTTTGACCACCATTTCAACACCAACGATGGCTAGCCTTTGCAACATTCTCAATCCAGAAGATGGACGGCGTCGCACAGTCAGGTCTGCATCAACGCGGTATTCTGTGGCATCCCCGGCTCATTCTACCAGACTTATTTTAAACATGGACCAAGCGTCAACAAGCGAAGCACCATCGTCTCCAGAAACCTCTTTTGTTTCGGACGACCTCACGGCAGAAGAACTTCTATCCAGAGATCATGAAGTTCACCCAGATTGTCCTAACAGTCTCGCTTGTTTGCCCAATACTGAAGGGAGACCTCAGCATACGCTACCTGTCATTCTTCGTTGTGCTATTCTTGGAAGTTCGCGTCAACGACTCACGATCCGTGAAATATACGCGGCAATGGAGAAAAAATATGCTTATTACAGGACTGCTGGACCCACATGGAAGGTAGTGTCGAAATCGATACATTTTTAACGATAATTGACATAATAATAATAGCAATCCGTGCGCCATCATCTATCACTGAACAGGTTATTTGAACGTCAGCCGCGACCCGTAACTGATCCAGGGTTTGGCTCGTACTGGACCGTAAATTTGTCTGCACCTCCAGGTACTAAGAGACCGCGCAAGAGAGGTCGCCAGATTAAGGAAGCTCCAGATGGATTGCCTCTTCCCCCTAAGAAGAGGGGCCGGCCGCGAAAGTCTTCCCTGGATAAGGATCAACTCTATTCCCTACTTGGAGAGGATGAAGAATGCAAGCAGAATCTCGACGGTATTACTAAACCATCTTCGAGCTTGCTCGACCTCGACGATCTCAGGGAGAAACAGGATTTCGTGGACTGCCAAGTCAGTGCATATATATCGGAGGAAGACTGTGAGAGTGAAGAGGAACTTGTACATCCATTGGATCGACGAAATTCCCTAGCAGGATCGGGTTTGAGTACATACCAGCCCTCTCAAACAAAACAGGTCTCGAGCCCCCCTTTCTCCACCTTCCGGAATCCAGACAGTATTGTCGATTCCCTGCAGACTGAAATCTCAGTCTTGCGGCGTCAATCAACCGATGCCATATCACTTTCACTCCGTCTTTCTGACCAGTTGCTACAAGTGCAGGCAGAAGCATCTCGAGCCCGTGATACCCTTCAAGCCATTGAGCAGCGGTTCGACGTGGAGACAAGAAGGAGGTCGGAATTGGAGAGGTTGTTGAACACCGAAGAAAAGAGAAGAATAAAGGCGGAACAGGCATTGAATGCGTTCCTTGCCTGTTCCCCCCATATTGACCAATCGCGTTTTTCATACACCTCAGACATTCACCGGCAACTGATGTCCTGATGGTTTAGATCAATCTGTATCAGTACATCTACCTCATTTAAGTACATAATTATATGTAATGTAGTCTTTCTTGGTGTATTTACAATTTGGAATTAGACGCGTTTCAGCATTGTCAAAATATGGACAAATAGAGATATTTTTCCATCACACGCCTCGACGTTCAGCCTTGTCGAAATGACTGTATCCCTTGGGCGCCCAAAGCTTAAGACAGCGTACGTTATTCTACTACATTGCAATGTTTCTCGTGCTCACATTGTCTCAGATTCAAAAATGCGCGTTCCATTGGCCCTCTCTATACTTCTGGACCAGTTGCAATGGCCTTGGATGGAAACAAGATTGTAACGTGTGTTGCTGAGGAAATTCTTATGACAGAGATATCATCTGGGCTCGAAATCTGTCGTTTTGCGAGCGTATGTCATTTCGAGGCCAGTCCGCTAGAGTTAAATTGATCATACACAAGAATCATAGGACACGACGACCATCAATTCTCTTTGCACAACTCCATCTTCTAGTCATCTTCTTGTTTTTACGGCATCGCTTTCCCTACGCATCTATGAGATACCGATCACAACATCTTCAAAGAAATTAATCCACCCCGTCCGCGTCATATCACGCGCCCACGAAGCTCCTGTCCACGTTTGCAAGGCTGACCCTACTTCTACTTACCTTGCTTCTGGATCAGCAGACGGAATTGTGAAAGTCTGGAACATCCGCAATGGTTTCGTCACGCATGTCTTCAAAGGTCATGGCGGTATCGTGAGCGCTTTAACTTTTGATTATCCTCAAGATATGTCTTCTATCGCTCGCCAACAAAAGATGCGTTTGATTACCGGTTCTGTGGACACCCGGCTCAGAGTCTTTGACTTGACTGCGACGTCAGATTCTGCTCGTGGGGGAAAGCCGGAGGCCGTTCTAGAAGGTCACTATTCCGTTCCGCGTGGCCTTGATGTATCACTCGACGGTAAATGGCTCGTCAGCGGTGGTCGAGATTCAGTGGTCCTTATCTGGGATCTCTCCTCAAATCAGGCCCCGCTACAGTCCCTCAGCGAGAAGGGCAAAGGGAAAGGGAAAGATCAGGCCTTTTCGCCTACTCTCGTAAGGACTATTCCTGTCCTAGAACGAGTCGAGGCTCTTGGTATCCTCCGGCCAGACGAGGATCTCACAGGATCTAGTTCAGGCTTAGATGTCATCCGTTTCTATACAGGTGGAGAGAAAGGTGTTGTCAGGATTTGGGATGGCAAGGATGGAAATGTCCTTTTTTCTCTTGGTAAAGAAAATGCGAAGGTCGCTGATGATCAAGAAGAACAAAGGCAAATCGTCGATATCATGTGGGTATAAATTATTGGTTGTATCCATTCCATCATAACGATCTCGTAGGTATGTTCCTGCGACTTCAAGTGTCGTTTCCGTTCACGCCGACCAAAATATCATCTTCCATTCTCTCTCGACACGATCGTTAACACGGCAGCTGATTGGTTACAATGATGAAATTGTAGATACAGCTCTTCTTTCCCCTGCCTTCTCTATTTCTGCAGTGAAGGGACGCGATTCTCATCTGGCGTTGGCAACCAACTCTTCTCTCATCCGCATCTATGACATATGCACTTTCGATGCTCGTCTTCTGGATGGTCATACTGACGTCGTTCTCGCGCTAGACCAAGGTGCTAATGGACAATTACTTGCCAGCGGCAGTAAGGATCGCTCGGCAAGATTATGGGCTCCTTTGAAAGCGAAGCCTGGGGATCCTGCTGTGGACTGGGGCTATGGTTGTGTTGGTATATGTGAAGGACATGCTGAAAGCATTGGTGCGATCTCTGTCTCGAAGAGAACTGACAAAGTTGAAGGATCGAATCATCCTCAGTTTATGTTTACTGGAAGTCAAGATCGAACAATAAAAATGTGGGATATAACAGGGATTCCTCTTATATACGAGGATCATGAAGCCGCGCCCTCGCGGTGTAGAAGTTTATGCACTCATAAAGCTCACGACAAAGACATCAATGCACTAGATATTTCGCCGAACGACAGACTGCTCGTTTCGGGATCTCAGGATCGGACTGCTAAGGTATTCAGTATAGAGTACATTGCAGATTCTGGAGGGGGCGCTCCACGTGGAGAGCTCAAATTGATAGGAACTTGTAAGGGTCATAAACGAGGTGTTTGGACTGTGCGATTTAGCCGGGCGGACAGGATTCTTGCGACGGGAAGTGGTGACAAAACCGTGAAGCTCTGGAGCCTCGATGACTTTTCATGCCTGAAGACTTTTGAGGGACATACGAACTCTGTGCTAAGAGTAGATTTCTTCAACGTCGGTCTACAAATTGTGAGCACATCTTCCGACGGGCTCGTAAAGCTGTGGGACATAAAGACCGAGGAGTGCGTCACTACACTGGATAACCATGAGGACAAAGTAAGTCTTTGTTTTTCCATGGTTCTTCTGATTAACCCTATGTCTAGGTGTGGGCGCTTGCTGTCAGCGATGACGAAAGACGGATCGTTTCTGGGGCGGCAGACTCAGTTATCACTTTTTGGGAGGACTACACCGAGGAACAGAACGACGAGAAGGAGGCAGCACGTGCCAATCTAGTACAAAAGTAAGTTACGTCCTCTTTCCTACCACTGTTACTCATTGTATATCTATGACAGGGAACAAGACTTCCAAAACTATCTTAAGATTAACGATTATCGCCGGGCAATTCAGTTAGCATTGGCCATGCAACAACCAGGGAGATTGCTGTCACTTTTCAGAGATGTGCAAACGGCTGGTGTCGACCCCGCGTCAGTCACGGGACAATATTCTGTCGACAACGTCATACGAACCATTGGCGGGTCGGAACTAGCCAAATTGCTCCAGTTTGTCAGAGACTGGAATACGAACGCAAAAACCAGCCGGATTGCGCAGGGCGTGATGCATGCCATCCTGAAGCTAAGGTCAGCAGACGATGTCGTAAAGGCCTTTGGGGACCAACAGGACGAAGCCGCCTTGATTGGTGATTCAAGGGCGTTGTCCAGACCCGGTTCGGCGTTGAAAGACTTTGTCGACGCTTTCATTCCATACACAGAGCGACATTTATCCAGGATGAATAAGCTAGTACAGGATAGTTACATGGTGGACTATATTCTGGGCGAAATGGATGATGGAACAATTAATGATATGGATGTAGATAGTACATATGATTGACGGAATCAACTCACCATTAACTAGCCCTACATATATTGTCATTCTGAATACTCGCCAGATACGATCCTGCCCAAACGACATCCATTTACAGCATTGAATAGTAAAATCCATTCACCCTCTTTGATGCTCTCCCGAGTTAACTGACCTTCTTTATCTTCGTGGATCCGGCTCTGTTCTAAGAGCCATCGCCGAAAGACTCCAGGGAGACATCCACTCGATGACGAAGGTGTCAGCCATTGGTATCCTCTGTATACGGCAACATTGTAAAGAGATGCCTCGGTGACCAATCCCTTCTCATTGTACAGAAGCACGTCGGCCGCCAAAGGCTCCTGGGTGACAGGGGGCAGATTGACTCGACGTCGTGC
>JAGGAU010000026.1:0-30453 GCA_017657275.1 Termitomyces sp. T108 | reverse complement strand
ACATGGTGGACTATATTCTGGGCGAAATGGATGATGGAACAATTAATGATATGGATGTAGATAGTACATATGATTGATGGAATCAACTCACCATTAACTAGCCCTACATATATTGTCATTCTGAATATTCGCCAGATACGATCCTGCCCAAACGACATCCATTTACAGCATTGAATAGTAGAATCCATTCACCCTCTTTGATGCTCTCCCGAGTTAATTGACCTTCTTTATCTTCGTGGATCCGGCTCTGTTCTAAGAGCCATCGCCGAAAGACTCCAAGGAGACATCCACTCGATGACGGAGGTGTCAGCCATTGGTATCCTCTGTATACGGCAACATTGTAAAGGGATGCCTCGGTGACCAACCCCTTCTCATTGTACAGAAGCACGTCGGCCGCCAAAGGCTCCTGGGTGACAGGGGGCAGATTGACTCGACGTCGTGCATCGTTATAATGCAATCGGTAGGTGGTCTTTGTGGTTGTGAAGATGGAACAAGGACAGAAGGTCGAGTCGAGAAAGATAGAGAAAACAGGTCCGAACAGCGGTTGATAATCGGCCAGAGGATAAAAAAATGATGCAGACGAGGGGTCCGATTGGAGAGGTGCGATTGTTGAAGTCGTCACTGTCATACTTCCAGATTGAGATAGTGTGAAGCGGACCTTGCAAAATTTCTCAGTTACTTGTTCGAGGAGACACTCATACTTTACCTTAAGCGCCCAAGAATTTTTTCTGTTGTCTTTCGTGACTGCATTCCGGCAAATGGTCTTGAATTCATTGTATGAAGTTAGAGAAGACTTGGCCTGGTGCCAATTATGGCACTCCACCGCAGCAGTCAGACGATCAAAGTGATAACGTAAAAGTAGAAAATCTGAAGGTCCATCGTCTTTATCATCATTCCATCTCAAGTTGAGAAGGAAGGGGTCAAAACGTGTTGAGCTGAGTAATTCATACACTTGATGAGTAGGAGCCATGATTCCTGCTACCTTAGTAGTGGGTTTTTACCCGTAGTTGAAGCGAAAAAAAGAGGGTTTCGCTCATCCTTCTCCTGGTCTTTTCGCACAGCCACTGGTTGCATGTGATACCGCGATCCGAAGTGTGGCACAACACAGCCTTGTGGCCATTATCATTCGAACATAACAGTGTCAAAGTACAATCATATCATGAGTCGCGTTTGGCCAAATCATCCATGCTGTCGGCAGGCCCCCCCCCCCAAGTCGGCAGACCCTCTGCCGTCTTGCTCCCTTGTTTTCTGTGTTCTTTTTCTATATGATTGTATGTATCGTATGCTTAAAGATGGAGTATTCGTTGAGTCCCTTCTCGATGCTGACTTGGAGGTTTGCCACTCTTGTCACGTCTGCCGAATGTGCCGGAGCAGGCAATCAAGCTAATTTGATGCCAAAACGGAGTCTAGTACTTAGCCGCCAGGGCGTGGTAGGGCATATACTGCAATGTATCACATATATTATATTCTACCTAGTCAATGGTCAGCCTGGAGAAAACATAGTATAAGAATTGACTCAAATTCTACAGAAAGAAATCCAAGGCGAAAACTCAACGATTATGCGACCTTCTATGAATACTATGGCTCGACAAGCAATCAGACGCTGGCTCTGAGAGTCCTCAACACAATAGATACAAATACAGAAACCCTACAAGCAATATATCACGGGGGTTCCTCGTGAAACCCCTGAGTTTCTCGCGAGAGGAGAAAGCGGGTTTCCAAATAGCTTATCCGTAAACAAGGCCAACTACGCGACTCTAAATCTTTGAACGGTCTCCAGTCTACCAAAAGCTATCGAACCCGTGCCTCAGGATAACACCTTTGCGAAGGTCTGTAAGTTCGTTCTCATTCCTGTCTTGATTACTAATGATTCAGAGAAATATACTTTCACGGACAAATTTATGTTTTTTGAATGAAAGGAATCCGAACAGAGGAAAGGATATTGTCCTTAGATAATTGACGAACCCTGGGTTTCTCCGAGACAGGGGGTTTCCAGATAGTTTTATCCCTTGGTTACACCTCTTTCCATGCAGTTCTCCAGGATCAAAGCATCTGATATACGAGTCAATCAGCCCTGAGCAAGTTGAACAGTTACAGCTTCGTGAATTAGAACTCAGTGAGCTGACGTAAACCGCACTATGTATTCAGATGACAGTTTCCATGACTGTCAAGTGAGCAGACCGGATTAAACAACATTCTCCCCATTGTATTTTTCGACAGAACATTCTTCAGGTGATCTCCGTGTAACGGTCTCCTTCGAAATATGTATCGAATGAAGTGTCTGACCGGTCATCAACTGACTCTGCGTTTGCAGACGGAAAGCATTGGTTGTCTACAAACAAATGAAGAGCGATAATAATCAAACTTAGCAAGACTCACCTCTTCATCAACGTCTATAGTAGAGGTATTCATAAGCTTAAGCTCGATTCGGGCATTGAGGGTGTCCAATAAGGTCTGCATGGACTGTCAGCCGGGAGAGTGTAATGAACCAGGAAAAAATGCTTTGAAGTACGTTGGTGTAAATTCGCCCAATGGGATAAGCAAACATTGCGTAGAGATTTGTGTCGCTATGGAGAACGAAGGAGAAGAGATCTGCAAGGGCGAAGATTGAAGCGAATAAGCCAGTTTGAATGGCACCACGAATGAGACGATTGATGACTGTGTCCGTCTTCCGAAAACCAGTGCGAGATCTACTCAACACGAATGACAAGATGACTGTAGGGATAGTGAAATTGAGAAATCCCTGAATGGAAGAAAGAGATCACGAACATGTGATAAACAGATCAGCACTGGTTTGGAATCCAAGCCAGCAGATGACAAAGGGCTTCAAAGGTGCGAAATGAGCAACTCTGGATTTTTTGTTACATTCAGGCAAAGATATAAGGAATACGATCATAGGACTTACTCTTTGATGATACCGGAGCGAATACCAGCATATATTCCAAAGATGAAGCCTAGGACACTCAAGGCGCCAATCATGGCAACAAAAGCTATATTTCTCGTTAAGATCCAGACCCTAACGAACAAAGATATAGTTCAGGTATTGACGTTGTAATGAAAAAAACGAACCGATGCCCGAGAAAGAATTGTGTGAGAATTGCAGCTAGCGAGGTGGCGCAAGCTGTAAAGGGAATGGTCCAGCTGACGGACGCGAGACTCGCTGGGTTGGCATAGTTGGTAACACTATTTAATTATTTTGGGATGAGACACGCAGTGATAACTTCTGATAAAGATTTACCATGTCTCCCAACCAGCGTAGACCGCTACAGCACTATGAAGAGTGTCCGTGACAAACAGCGTCGCTACAATAACCCTAAAATTGGTCAAACCATCGCCAAACATTGAGATGTGAAAAATCTACTTTATCCACATGGCATCATTGAATTCTGCGTCTGTCAGAGGCTATTCTATCAGCATACAAAGAGACGTACTTGCGTTGAAATACACCATGAACTGGTAGGTAACCAGGCCGTATAAGTAAGTATTAACTATATCACTATCGTAAGATCAGTGACCACCCGCCGTTGAATACGCACAAAAAAGCCCAATTAAGAGAACACCTACACCCAATGAGCTAGATGCATTTGATGGCGGGACAGAAACTCAACACTTACCAATCGTCGTGTCAAAGTCACCCATTGAAGATCAGACAGGACCGCAGACCAACTGGGGCGGAAGGAGGACCGAGCAATTCTGAAACGAGCCCTTTAAACAAACTCGCGAGAACGTGACAAGACGATGGATGTATTGAAAGGGTCGCGGAGTTAGCATCAAACATTCGTAGTGAAATGTCGAAAGGCGCCCCTGTGGTGGTTTTGAGGATTTTCATGACCCTGTAAGGAAGGAATATAAACCCGAATGCGGTAAAACCCAATTATATATATGCGTGCTTGATGCGCGCTGAGTGCTGAGCACTGATGTGTGACGTCTGTTTGTCCTCCACCCCACTTCAATCTGTCCTCGCTACCTGTCATGAACATCAAGTGTACTCGTGAGATATACCTTGTACTTGTCTTCGCGGATTACTTGATTGACTTCGTAACAGCTGTGTAGAACACGCCTTACTCATATTTCTTAATACAAACTTCGTAACAGCCTGGCTGTGGCGTCGCGTTGCAAATCACGAACAACAGCCTAACAGTTAGTTAATTTTGCCAACGTCTTTACCTTGACCTGCTATAAATCAGACTTTGTACGCGATCGTAAGGGCCTAAGTACTAGTAGGACAATATAAGATTATTCTACGGCACAAGTCACCAAGTGTATTGGTGTAGTGTAAGTTGCTCACCATTGCTACCTATGGAAAGTCCGAATATATACGTAAGGAGTGGACAATGAGCTCATTGTACAGTATCGAAAGGACATGTGAAAGAGTTCATCACAATGGGAGGGCACTGTGAGTGGCTCGGCATAGTGGAATAATAGTGTGTGTGGTGGCGTCAATGAATTCCAACATGTCCCTCATGATTGATACTTCACACACAGTTAACGGCGAGGCTGTAAGGGCGTAGGACCATAAGAGGTAGTGCTCTGTCCCATCAAATCTGGCCAAGTTCGTCATCTGTTTCACACGACCAGAGGGGCTGACGTAATGGTTATAAGCATTAGCTGCGGAGAAGGGAGTGGAAGTACTCACTTAGGTTTTCCTCCAATGTTCTCGGTCAAAGTTACTTATCACGGCGAGATTCGCAGATTTTCTTTTCTCAACTCTACGAACTTTCCGACTTATGAGCAGCTGTATACCCAGGTGTGCATCGTTTCGCATTAATCATACTGCATAAGCGCGGGTGTTTCATAAACCCTTTCCAGCTTACTCGTGTATTTCCATCCAACAATTTTTACTACTTCAGCAAACTTCTGTTCTTCCCAGATGCTTCTCAACCTGGTCGTATACTCATTGGCAGTCAAGTGCGCAATGCTGAAGAATATAACGATTGCGTAGTGCCATTCAGGGGTCGTAGCTGGCTCAACGCTTCTCTTCGGTTCGCCCTTGTGGATGTAAACACGGTCATAGCACAGGGATCTTTCGTCGGACAAGCAGTCGGTCAACTTTCTGGTGCTGAGTCTTTTGATGAGGCGCTAGCCTCCCAGTCAACGTCGAACCCTCGACCATTTTTCGTTCCTCGATCACCCGTTGCTTTCGAGGTTCCACCTCGAGCTTTCTCTCCCGTTCTATTATCTCCCGTTCCATTAGAGAGCGAAGCGCTCATGGATATGTCGGTTAACACCGCCAGATCCCTATCCTCCTCCTGTGGATTGACTCCTTCCGGTCGGACAAGTGATGCAGCAGCATCGTGTTGTCCTACTGCTCAGGTCAAGAAAGATGTTGAAAGTCTCCTCAAGGTATTCCAAAGGGATTTGGATCAGGCGATGGGGCGTCTATCGGCATCCACAACCCTCAATTCAGACCAACACTCAGTTAATTGCACTTCGAAGTCGTCTTTCACGCCTTTGATCTGTTCTTCTTGCAAGGAGTCCATTTCAGGACAATGTCTTACCTGTAACAATTGTTCTGCTGTTGTTGTCAGTGCTTCGACGTTGAATCTGTTTCATTGCCTTTACGTCTTTACAGTGTTCCAAATGTGACCCACATAACACTGCATGCCCTGAATCGGGTGTCCGACATGTTCTTAGGGCCCAGCAAATACCTAGTGAACAGTGAGTAGTGTCATCTATTCCAACCTGCACAGCTTTTTAATTCACGTTTAGTGAAAGGTTTTTTAATTCCCCTTTCATCCCTCCTAGTCACATGTCGCTTTCATTGACCACATCGACTTCAACCTCATGCACTCCAACGCCTCCGCCTGTTATTCACTCTGGTATCATATGTGATAGTTGCAACTTGACTATTGAAGGCGTTCGTCATAAATGCCTCGACTGTCCTGGTATGTACCCATTTCGGACAGCCATGCTCATAGATTTATCGTGGGTTATGAAGATTACGATTTGTGTACGCTATGCATCGATAATGGTGCACATGAGCGTCATAACCCTCGTCACCAATTACTCGATATAACTGAACTTGGGCGGGTTATTGTGCATACCGCCGACGAACTCGAAGACCGTCAGGATCCCGTGTTAGATCGTAGAATCACGCAGAATCTGGATCAGCATCCGTCTCCTCTAGTTGTGCATAATGCAACCTGTGACCTATGCGATTCAATCATTGAGGGTCACCGCTACGTACGTGTCCTATCTGTCTTTTTGAGAAATCTACATATATGAAGTGACAGAAATGTGTTATATGTCCTGACTTTGATACATGCGAGTCTTGTTTCGCGTACGCCACACTGTATATCCTAATGGATTCTATGGATGACACCCCAATGCAGGATTACGGAAGAGCAACATCCTCGTCACTCCTTTGTCAGGATTTCAAAAAAGGAGGATTACATTGTGAGTTCCTAAAAAGTAAATGTATTCTATGTTCCGACTCACATCTACTTTTTCTCAGCCTCGTGGGAGTTCCTTCACTCGTCGCCATCTCGCTCGATGTGATAGTAAGCCCTAGTGATTTGTGTTATTGTTCTACTCAACGTATCTCAATATCATGAAGTATGTGACGCCACGATCGTTGGAATTCGCTATAAGGTTCGTATCCCCATCTATCGCTGACACTGGTCATTCTGATTTCGATTCAAGTGCATGCACTCTGACTGCCCTGATTTCGATCTTTGCGAGAAATGCGAAGCACTTCCAATTCCTCAGCATCCTGACACCCACCCCTTCTTGAAGATAAGGTCTATCGAGACTACCATACCGTCAGTTTGTTGGTCGCCAGGCGTCGTTCGTCATGGTATGTCTATGTTACCTTGGATTTAAAAGATACACCTTTTGAAGAAGAACCAGTTCGAGCTCATTCTCCTGTGGCTGATTGTATCTCTTGTGAACCGGATTTTCCACCAATGTTCGTTTAAATTCTTCACGTGCAGTTGATGCGACTCAACTTTCAATCTAGGCAGCCTTTGAGTAACAATCCCTCTGAACCTTCTTCTCTCGATGACCCTTGTATTTTACCTGGACTTGATCCTGAGGATCCAGTGCCCGGCGTTTCAACTGATTCTATCAGTTGTTCTCTGTATCCACTCTCAGATGGACTCCCGCCGATAGACTCTCGGCCGCAGTCTATGTCAAACACATTGATTCAGGAAGAAGTTACGATCTCTGAGCATGTTGTAACATCGTTACGTCCTGTATATGAACTTACGGACGACAGTGTTGATTGTCTCGAGACATCTATGTTACCACCAAGCGCACCATCGGCTGTCTCACCTGTTGATAACGATACTCCAGTTGTCCCTGGATCTTGGTATGGTCCTGCCTTGAGGAGCCTTGTCGACGATGCAGCTGACAATTATGATGTTTTGTCTCAAACACCTATTATAACCAATTCCCCTCTCTATAATCCTCCTCTACATAATGACTCGCGACTAAACAGACCACCTAAGCCTCACTCATCCGAGGTGCATAATGTGTACCACCTGACGGATCGGTCGCTTGCGGAACTGACTCAGCATTGTCCGATGTCAAATTTGAGCCTGGAGGACCAAGCTGTGAAGGAAGTTACCAACATCTCTGGAGCACCATTGTCTGCTGGGTATGTAGAGGACATTACAGCTCCAGATGGCCAGGCATTTTCTGCTGGTGTGACCTTCATTAAAGTCTGGCGAATGGTTAACAATGGAAATCGTGACTGGCCTGCTGACACGGAGGTCGTGTTTGTTGGCGGTGCGCAACTCACTAGCAATAACCTTCTACCTCACATCCGACCTATATACCCCGTCGGCCCGTTGAAGCCTGGCGAAGAGAAGACTGTTCGGACGCCTGAGTTGAAGGTAAGTGGCCTATCTGCCTATGCTTCAATTGTCGCTGACTTAGCCTCAGGCTCCTGATGTTCCAGGAAGGTATACAAGTTACTGGAGGCTGCAAGATGGCAAAGGACAGTTATTTGGTGATAGCATATGGGTTGAGTGAGTTGGCTCTACATGTCAACAGCCTGATCTCTAACAACAATCAACCTTCATAGTATTGAAGTTGTCGACCCTTCTCAATCTGACGAGCTGGTGACGTCATCATCCATGATCATAATGCCCAATCCTATTTCACCGGCATCTCCCGCCGTTGACGATCAAATGATCTCTAGATCGCCCACTGATCATGAGGAAAGTTTCGACGATGACTTTTCAGATTCTTCTTCCGTGTCGATTGTTAGCGTGCCATCTTCGGAAGATGAGGCCGATACTATACTTTGGGAGGCAAGCCGCGTTCAGGGGAGCGCCACGTCTACAGGAGTCCGTGTTCAGGCCAATCATGCAGTAGAACATGCGTCCACGGCCATGGATTATGTCCTTCTTTACGATGATGATAACACATCTGAAGAAGATTGATTGGAACTTGACTGGTTATTTATGCGATGTATGTAAACACTCATTCGCAGCTTATCAATGTATATGTCAATCGTCCATGTACTCAAGACCTTAGATGTCAATGCTTAGATGTGAAAGAAACAACAGTATCGTTTCCCACCACATCTGTTCTGACATGTACAAGGTTGTGTATCTATGCGAATAACTTTGTTAATAGTCCATATCTCATTCTAATACGGTACCCACTGCGTCAGATTGTAATGGGACTCCATAACCCAAGCCTTCTGTTCCAACCAGTGTTGGAGCGACCGTGACAATTAAGGAGTCAATGATAGAAATCTCCGGAAGAGAGCTTGCAAAGAAAGAGGCAATGACACGTGCACCCCCTTCGACCATCAGAGTACGAACTCCATGTTGACGGAGTGCTGAGAGAATGTCGTGTATCATAAGTTGGTCATCTAAATATTCATTAAAACACCACCCTCAAGAGAGTGACCGAGAAGTGCAACCATTCCTGTGAATAGAAGGAATCTGGATCACTCTAGCTCCAGCCCTCTCGAGCATTTCCAAGCGATTGCACCACTCTACATCATCCGCTGTTGGACAAATTACCCATGGTCGCCTACCTCGACCGGCTCGATAATTTGTCAAGAGTTTGCAGGTTGTAGGGAGACGAAGTCGGCTATCGATTACTACTGGTCTTGGAAGATTGCGGGTTTGCCCCTCTGGTAAAGGCGGAAGATGGCGGGCTGTACCAAAAATCAGTACAATCTATGAGGTTCACCCGGACGGCTTCGAACCGTTGAGCTGTGGGTCGTCATTGAGAGCTGTTCCGATCCCAACAAGTATCGCATCATGCATCGTTCTCATCCTTACATATTGCGCAATGAAAGTAGTTTCAATTGGAGTCGACATGGAAGACACACCAGTGGGTAAGAATCATGCTCTCTTTCCCACTCAAAATCAATTGTTTCCCATGCTGACCAGCAATTTTTGCATCAATTGATTGAGCAAAAGTTAGCGTTACGAGAGGCCGGTTATCTGGGACGGGTAAAGAATCATAACGAGCAAGTACAGAGTTCAAGAGATCAGGCGGGGAGAGGATAGGCATGAAGGAAAGCATGCCATAATTAGGCATTGTTTACTTGTGGTGTCGATTCAATTTCCAATAATAGCTCTCTTCATTACCATGACTGCAGACGATCCAGAGCTACTTCATCCAACGAAGCAAGAGGACGATACTCAACCCGAAGAAGTTGATGACGGTGATGATGAGCTTATAACCGGAGATGCTCCTGCAGCAGGTACTGCTTCTTTTTGAGTTATTGCTATCGTCATCTATCTCGTATTTATATTTCTATTCTCTAGGAGAAGGTAAGAAAAAAAAGAAGAAGAAGAAGACTAAGAAGAAAAAGTTGGAGCAGAGCGATCCTCCCCGCACTGGTTTATCCAAGTTTTTCCCGGATGGAATCTATCCTGAGGGTGAGATCCAACCTTATAAAGACGAGTATGTCTTGTTGGAATTCTCCCAACGCCTACAATAATACTCTGTCCTGATTCAGTAACACATGGCGAATAACCTCAGAAGAGAAGCGATACGACGAGAAGATGGCTAATGAGGATCAAGAAACGACCTATCAAAACATCCGGCGTGCTTCAGAAGTCCACCGCCAAGTACGCCAGCATGCACGAAAGACCATCAAGCCTGGGATGACTATGACCGAGATTGTTGAAAATATTGAAGCTGGCACACGAGCATTGGTGGAAGAGAACGGCCTTGACTGTGGTGTTGGGTTTCCCACAGGCGTGAGCTTGAACCACTGTGCCGCGCATTACACTCCCAATGCTGGAGATACTACAGGTGCGCTGATTCCTGCTCAAAATTGATTCCTTACTTATGAATTTGCAGTGCTCCAGCAAGGAGATGTTCTTAAGGTCGACATTGGAGTGCACGTTAAAGGGAGGATCGCAGATTCTGCTTTCACGCTGACGTTTGATCATACCTACGACAAGCTTTTAGAAGCTGTGAAGGCTGCGACAGACACCGGCATTCGGGTATGCATCTGCGAGAGATGATTGACATAAGCTCACACTTTTCTATAGGAAGCAGGCATTGACGTCAGATTAGGCGAACTAGCGGGCTATATTCAAGAGACCATGGAGTCTTACGAAGTTGAAGTAGGAGGCAAAGTCTATCCCGGTAAGTGCGGCATTCTGTCGGTCTTCATCATCCATCGTTTAAAGAAGTTGGTCCAGTCAAGCCCATCGAAAACTTAAGTGGTCACAACATCAACTTGTACCAAATTCATGGCGGAAAGTCCGTTCTGCTTGTTAAAAATGATGATCAAACCAAAATGGAAGAAGGTGAATACTTTGCAATCGAAACCTTCGGGTCCACGGGTCGTGGTCGGATCGTAGAGGCCGTGAGTACGGACAATGAGACCTAAAAATAGTTGCTGATCCTTCCAAGGGTGAATGCTCGCATTATGCCAGGGTCTTTGATCCGCCCCATGTGCCTCTCAGGTACGTGGATGAATTGTGGATTTACCGAACCCTTGTTGATGCTTAATTCCTCAGATTGACTTCTGCCAAGTCTCTTCTCAAAACCATCAACAAAAACTTCGGTACTCTACCTTGGTGTCGGCGATATCTGGACAGAATCGGTGAAAGCAAGTATCTCCTTGCAGTGAGTAGATCTATTTCTGATAACATACACCGTGCCGCATGTTAATGCTTTTGCGTCATAACTCCTAGTTGAACCATCTGGTGGCGCAAGGTATTGTTCAAGATTATCCGCCATTATGTGATCAACGTGGATCAATGACGGCACAATTTGTTGGTTATTTTTGGCAAATATATTCCTTGTTTCTAATAAGTTTTGTTGGACAGGAGCACACGATTCTATTGCGGCCGACGTGTAAGGAGGTAGTTACTAGGGGCGACGACTACTGATCTATAGTACCGTGTGCGTTAGTATATATAACCTATTTGAATGAAAGGGAAAGACACCGAATGAATTGCGGCCGGTACGGAACATATGAAGGGAACATACCGTGGCCGAAAGGAAATATGTGCCGGCGGCATCCCGGCTCGATAATAGAAACCTCTGGGTCTTTTTTGAGACGAAAGTGGGATGTCTCTCTGCCCCTTGGTGTCCCCCAACAGACTGTCCTGTCTCCTACAGTATGCCTTCTGTTTACCACCACGTTGGCTGCCAGGGATCTCGGGTTCTAGGTCACTACAACGACAAGGACTGCGACCTCTTCGCGAGTTCTTTGCTGCACTATGCTACGCCCGGCGTTACTCCCCCATCGGCTCGTGTCAATCCAAAGCTTAAGATGGAACCTCGACATCCACTCAGGATATGGGATATCTGGAAGTTTGGACTCGTCGTGGTCTCGAAAGGTGACTCGTCCGATACTCCATTTTGCTGTCTGCATTGAACTTTCAACTTAGCAACGGAGATAACTGGAGATGTGCTTTCCCACCACGTGTGGGGTCCTCGAAAAAAGTCCTGGGGCATCGAAATGACTATTGTATCAAGTATAATGCGAGGAGCAGGACGACACAGTTCGTTTGTTGACATTGTATGTCGCACCGTCCATTCCCAATCGTTCTTTGTCATGACACGTCAATTTTACAGGCGACAATCCGTACATTGATGAGTATAGGTGGGCTGGTACCACTTCCATCAGACGCGCTTGTGACACCAGTCACTTTTCGTGTTAAGAAGCGCAACCTTCGGGGTATACTCGCAGAATATGACGCAGCGGAGGATGGGACACGTGAGTTATCCGGGGAGTGGGTAGTGGGTAAGAAGACTTGGCAAAGACTTCAAACTGAGTGGAAGAACGCACGCAATGATGTACGGAACCCTGCCGAGTCAAGGAGAAATGAGCAGGTCATATTCTACATACATGGTGGTGAGTGTACCACGGTATATATAGGATCTATTACAATCTCTCTCACAGGTGCATACTATGTGTCGAGTGCTGCAGCTCAACGATTGATTTCTATCCCTTTGTCTAAATACATGAACGCTCGAGTTTTCGGTTCGTGGGTTCTATTAAACTCTGAATTCTCTCCATTTCTGATTTATCTTGCAGCTCTTGATTACCGTTTGGCTCCTGAATCTCGCTTCCCTGGTCCGTTACATGACGTCGTCAGTGGTTATTTTCGATTGGTGGAAGACCTTCACATTCCATCGGAAAATATACTACTCGCTGGGGACAGCGCTGGAGGCGGGCTGTGCCTTGCACTGCTCATGTATCTGCGCGATCATAATTATACATTACCAGCTGGAGCAATTTTAATGTCACCATGGGTCGGCAAGTGCATTTCATTTCTGTTCGTATCTCTCGCTTATGACTATGCAGACCTCACCATGAGCTGTGAATCATGGGATTCAAACGCCGACTTTGATGTTGTACCGTTTCCTCAAAATGATCATATGAATCCTATTGCTCTTTATCTTGGTGAACGTATGGAGGATTTCCTGACACATCCATATGCTAGCCCTCTCTTCGGTGATTTTACCGGACTTCCGCCCCTACTGATTCAGGTCGGAGACGCGGAAGTCCTTCGTGACGAATCTACTCTCCTTGCTCACAAGGCAACTCTTGCTGGTGTTGACGTACGCCACGAACTTTTTGAAGACGCCGTAGGTTATATCATTTCTACCCCTCCACGATTCTGAGCAAATGGACAGATCCACGTCTTTCAAGCCTATCCCTTTCTTCCGACAGCGCGTCGTGCGTTCTCGTCCATGAAGGACTTTGTACAGAATACTCTTCCCCATCTCAGATCACGATCTCTACAGCCTCTCACACCTTATGTCGAGCATCATCTCGAAGAGGAAATCGAGAACGACAAGACAACAGTTGTCAGCGGTGATGGCGTAGGAATGAACATAGGCACGGACAACATCATGGATTGTCTCGGAGAAAAGACAGACGACCATTCGGATTACTCCGATAAAAAACAGGGCTACCAGCAGGGATATGCCAGCTGGGGGCGTGGTTCACGTCTTTGGCCATCGGGCAATATACCTACGCCAGTAGATGAAGATGAAGATTGGGATCTCAAGGGAACAGTCACTCGGCCTCCGTCTCCATCAGTTTGCCACCATCCAGTTTCCAAAATGTCAGGCAACAACAATGGCCTTCGCCGTATACGGTCAGCAGCGTCCCTCAGAGCTGTTCCGGTCCCTCGTACTCGACCACAACATCGCAAACCTCCTTTTGAGTCGCGAAGAGCCTACCCAGGATACATATGCATTCCGCCTGTACCAAGGATGTCAAAATGCAGCACACCTCCGCCCTCACCTTTAGAATCGCCTTCTATCCGTCGTAACAATCTCAGTCACCCCGATATCACCTCCCTTGTAGAAGACTGGTCGCAATCAGGTCCAGCTAATCAGACTACATGTTACGCAGCACATTAGCTGTATTTATTTACTCGAAACATTGCACAACTCCAGTCAGTTCAAATCATTTCAATACACACACACAAAGTGTCTTCCTAATATCAAGTATTCATCCATACCACATGTAGCCAGTAGTCAGTGTATCAAACATAATCGGAATGTATAGTCAATGATGAGAAACGTTCAGTGTCCCCCCTGAGAGGCCTTCAGTAGATTAAGTCCTTTCCTGTGTATCTCCAATTCCTCAATGACATTCAGCAATGCATTGCATTCCCAGCGTCCGTACAAGAAACCTTCATAGAACATCGTAGTACCCAGCCATGAGAAGAAAACCGTGGCCACGAAGAGAATAGGATTGATCCAGGCGTGAGGAAGCCAGGTTCCACCGATGATGATGGCGGCAAGGAGCAACAGACAGAGGCCGAAGATCTGGAGCTCTTTCCGTGCTCGCTGGCGTGAATATTTGTAACAAGATGTCAGCGCTTCAATCACGGTTGCCACAGAGGTGTTGGAGAGCTCCGAGGATTGTACCACAGTGGAGACTGAGCGGTCTGACGCTTGAATTTCCAGTGTAGCTTCAAGGCCAAAGTGGTCCGAGAAGGAGAAGCCGGAACCGGGAACCTTGTCAGTCATGACGACCTTGCATTCTGTTGCCCTCAAGATGGGGAAGATGGGATCGGAGTCGGCATTTAGCCTGCGGGGCTGGCGGTAAAAGACGTAATCCAAGCGCTTTCCCCAGGATTTAAGCGCGTATGGATCAAGCGGCTTGCCTGCCGAGTATGAGTTTAATGGAGAGTCAGCAGTGACGCCAAACTTATGTATAGCCTCCAGAGGAGTAGATACCGAGACATGCGCTGAGGAATTTCCGGGAGGGTGTGTTACCAACCACGAGTCTTCGAGTGCGGCATGCTCCTTTATGAGGGTGATCGGCAGCGTGGTGGGTATACTGTTGAAGTCACCAAGCTTTAATCATAGTTGAGCGTGAGATGCCTGATGGAGACCATCCATGAGACATACCGCTATAACATAACGCCCAACTTCAGCTGCTTGTCGTGTCAGTTTAGCAAACTCCCATGCGTTAACCAGGCGATGCGCCCGGTTATATTCAGGTCCGTCTTCTCCGCCTTTTGCGAATAGCTGGCAAATAGTGAATTCACTGGAGAATCAAGAAGAATTCAAAGACATACATGTGTGTTAAACACTTGGACCTGTCCAAGGACTGGGTGCAACAATACCACACTGGAAGCGGCCTTTCCAACGAACCAGTCCCCTGCACTAACGTCAATTGGGGCGCCGTTGAGAGAGTATGGGTTCACAGAGGTCGAAATGATAGGGAACCTGGAGAATATGACCAAACCTGCGCCAAGGGCACCGCTACTCCGAGGATGAGGCGCCAAACTGACGAGTAAAGATAAGGACAAACCTATAAAAGAATTTTGAATGGGGCAATACAGAAGACACACGTTGCTGAACTTTCTCGTAGTCTGAAAAGACCCAAACTTCTTGGAGAGCAACAATGTCATAGCTTGAATGTGAAAGCTCGTTCGCTATAGCCTCAATACGTTCCTTTCGATCCTTTG
The DNA here is from genome assembly GCA_017657275.1 of Termitomyces sp. T108. Lineage (NCBI taxonomy): Eukaryota > Fungi > Basidiomycota > Agaricomycetes > Agaricales > Lyophyllaceae > Termitomyces > Termitomyces sp. T108. Next base: position 15,082 of record JAGGAU010000026.1, on the reverse strand, counting down.
CGACATATTTCAGACCCCTGATAAAGAAGTTGAGCATTTTCATCAAGATGCTCGACACGGACCCACCAGCAATTGAGGGACAGGACTCGGATCCGGCTTTCAGTCATGGGCGTATACTTTAGCAACGGTTTGATCGGCAATTTCGGTCCGAATCGCTGTGACTAAGTGACTCAACTGCCGTGACCGAGGGTTTATCAGTAACTACAATGACTACCGTCGTCAAACTCACCGCCAACGAGTCCGTCCCCCTCTGCTCCGTCTCCCTTCTGCTCTCAATATATCTCTAGTGTAGAAATTGCCACTCGTGCTGCTGAAAACTTCGCGCGCATATACTACAACGCCTATGATTCCGACAACCGCCTCAATGACGTTCCTCAGTTTTACCGACCGTCGTCATCCTTGGTATGGAATGGGAAGCCTTTTCAAGGCGCTACTGGAGTCCGTGAACTTCTTGAGAAGATGCCAGTGACGAAACATGAAATACAGTCTCTTGATTGCCATCCTATACCAGGTTTGTTTTTGTGGTTAATGATCAAGTGCTGCTTTTTGTTTACGACGTTCACCAGGAACCTCACCTCCCTCATTGCTTGTCAGTGTCTCTGGCAGCGTCGTTCATGGTCAAGGACCATCGGGCAATCCAGCTCATACGACACCTCGGAATCCCGAAGGACACCCTCGGGTGTTCTCCCAGACCTTCATGCTTGTCCCCGACCCCACAGCACCTGCCACTAAACCTGGAGAGCTTGCAAAATACTACGTTAGTGCAGATGCGATTAGATTCGTAGGATAAATGTCCGCTACTTGTAAAATGTGAGTTTCTCTACATCGCCACACATCTTCTCCTTAGCACCCTCTTATTACCCCCCACATTTTTACAGAGCTCGTTATCTAATGAATATACCACGCACGATCACTCTTTCTCAGTACCATATCCCGATTGACTTTATTCACACGAACGATGACTCTCAACGTCTAAATTCAACGATAAGTTCTACATAATTATTACACTAGAAAGCAATACGAGTAGATGATTAAAGTCAGAGCCATTAACCAAATGTTTGAGACTAGAGAGGAGTCAGCAAGCATGTATTAGAATGAGTGAGAGATCAAGAGCTTACTGATCTGGCACTCCGCTTGACTTTCGAAAGCCGCCACTCATCCGGCTTCTCATACTTGTTGTACAGCGGCTCAATCTTCTCTTGTTTCTTTCGTTTGCTGATTTTGCTTGCATCGGCAACCTGGAAGAACTGCGGCGCGACTTCTACAAGCCACTTTGGTTCCACAGCAGTAACATTGTGGCAGTACTCGCGAGTTGTGAGCACCAACTCGTGGTAAATTAACCATTCAGGATTTCTGTTGAATAAGGCCGAAGAGGGATGGATGTAAACTGGAGTGCCCTCGACCAGCGTCTTGTAGCCTTCTTGTGGATCCTTTTTGGCTGCATTCCGAAAGAAACCAGAACATATCGCCTTCCGAACAACGTTGTAATCCCGTCCAGCAGACAAGATGTCGTGCTTATATCTACCCTCAGAGTTAGACAAGGGCGCCAAGGAAGGATGGAAAGCAATACCTGTCCATAATGCCCAACAGCTGCTTCCGTACATCCTGTGCTCGTCTCATGCTCCTTGCCTGAATAAAGTTCTCGTAACACCAAGGGTTCGAGAAATTTGCAGCTTTCCAACCATTGTATACAGTCAACAAAGTCAGATGATCTCCTTCAGGCTGATGAAACTTGGCTTTCTTGGAATCTGCTTGACCTTGCTTCTCCTTTGGTCGATAGAAAACACTCTGCACGGAAAGCATCGCGACAATAGAGAGAATCTCCTCTGAGCATCCCAACTCGACGGATGCAATTAACATCTTAGCCAGTGGCGGTTCCATAGGGAAGTCAGCCATCTTTCGTCCAAGGCGGGTCAGAAGACCTTCGTCGTCCAGGGCCGAGAGCGCATACAACGACTCCAACGCCGTCAGCATTGTCTGGGCCGGTGGCGGATCCATAAAGTCAAAACTTAGCAGGTCGTTAATACCCATCGCTTTGAGCTGCAAGATCGTGGATGACAAATTGGTTCTTTGTATGTCGGGAATAGAGTTGGGCAACATCTCATTACGGTATGCTGCCTCGGTAAAAAGACGATAACACTTTCCAGGACCTGTGCGCCCGGCACGACCAGCCCGCTGTCGTGCCTGAGCTTGTGAGATTGGCATAACCACGAGAGAGTCCATGCCCAGCCTTGGGTCATATGCATTCTGCTTGGAAAAGCCGGGATCAATGACATAATAGATACCAGGAATGGTCAGACTAGTTTCGGCAACATTCGTTGCAATGACGACTTTCCGAGCACCTGGCGGGGTGGGCTCAAAGACGCGTGACTGGACCTCGGAGGGAAGGGCGGAGTAGATGGGTAGGATGATAAGTTCGGGGACTTTGGGCCCGAGAGCCTTCATTCGCTCAAAGAGAATTTCACAAGCGGTGTCAATCTCTTCTTGACCAGTGAGGAAGAGCAGGATATCGCCAGGAGGCTCTGAAAGGTGAATCTGCATGACAGTAATGAGAGAGGCGTCCAAATAGTCTGTCTCTGGTTCCTTGGTATAAAGGATCTCTACAGGATATGTTCGGCCAGGAATGGTGAAAATAGGACATCCGAAGAAGTATTTGGAGAACTTTTCGGCGTCAAGTGTAGCAGAAGTCACAATCAACTTGAGATCCGGACGTCGCTTGACAGCCTCTAATTCAGAATGGTTGAGTCTAGTTCATTCAAACAAAATTAATGTCGACGCACTCTTCAACAACCCGAACAGAACATCTGTAGCGATAGTACGCTCGTGAGCCTCATCTAACATGATGACTGAATATTGACTACAGAGTGGGTCAATCAAACACTCGCGCTGCAGCATACCATCCGTCATGTACTTGATCTTCGTTTCCGGACTTGTGCAATCCTCAAAACGAATGGTGTAGCCGACATCCTGACCTAGACGACATCCAACCTCCTCAGATACACGCTTTGCCACCGACATTGCAGCAACACGTCGGGGTTGTGTGCAGCCAACACGGCCCTTTTCAGTGTAGCCAGCCTCCGCGAGGTACTGAACCATTTGGGTGGTCTTGCCTGAACCGGTGTCACCCACAACAATGAGAACTTGATGCTAAAATTCTAAGTCAGTAACTTCACACAGATCCGAAAGATGACGTGCTTCTCCAATGGCCTTTAAGAGAGGTTCCCGAAGCTTGTAGATAGGCAGATTTCTCCGCTGTTCTTGAATACTCAACGTGGTTATTTCACCGAACGTTGTAGCTTTGTTAAAGCTGGATTGTTTCCATTGTGGAATCTCGCCTGCCTTTTGGCTCTTGAGGTTTCCGCGCAAGTCTTGAGCAAACATCCTGTCCGACTCCTTGGACATGGGATCGAGCCACGGTTGACTGAAGTCACGAGCCTGTGAATCCGCCTCTTCATTCGCCTCTTGTTGTCGAAGTTCGCGACGTTCCTTTGCCAAGGATGCCCCAGCAAGAGCAGCCCTATTTAAAGACCCATCAGGCGCCTTCACAATCTTGATGGGACTAAGATCCAGGGTTTTCTTCGTCTGCCCAGCCAAAAATGGTGGCTCATCCTCCCTTACTTCCACATCCAGCTCTTCCTCCACTTCCACATGCGCCATAGGATTGTTGAAATCCTCGTCCAGGTCAGGGTATTCTGATGCATCGATAATGCCGGAGGAAATCAATTGTTTAATTTCCCAACGTTCTGGAGATGTCAATCGTTTTGCCGACCGTTTGGGGCCGTCTTCCTTTGAACGAAGAGGCACAGCGTTGGCACCAGAAGAAGCACGCAATGAACGTAATCGATCCTCCTCCATTTCAGTCTCTGACCTGATACGAAGATGTGGTGTAAGATCACGGCCAGTAGCTTGGTCTACGTCTTTCATGGAGAGAGATATTCGATTTGCGGCTATACTCATCACCTTTACCTTTACGAGTTGCCCTCTACTGAGCAAATCAGAGGCTGAGTTAGCTCGAGCCCCTGCTTGGATATTTGACACATGGACCATCCCTAGATAAATGTTAAGTCAGAAACGGCAGTAACATCACAGGAGAGGAAACAACGCATACCTTCGACCCTGCCCATGACTCCTTCTAGAGTAATAAAAGCCCCGAAATCTTTCAGGCCTGTCACTTTCCCATTGTAGATCTTGAACAAGACTGGCCGTTCGTCCAACGGCAATCTACCCCTGCTGCCATAACGGTTGCTATCACGACTTCTCCCTCGCGGTGGACTCGGACTGTAGCGCCTTGGAGAAGGGGAACGATCACGACGCTGACGCTTCGACGAGACCGGGTCATCCTGCGGTAGCGGACGCTTCCTCCCAGAAACCAAGTCTCCTAGCTCTGCCAAGAAAATGTCATCGGGGACAGCAGGAGGTACCTCCTTGTTTCGCAATGCAAGTCCGGGGAACAGTCGCCTCTTTTTCTCTTGTTCTGTCAATTCTCCATCCGCGACCGTATCCTTTACATTCTGTTCGACCAACTTTGAACTTTTCTTCTTGTGTTTTGGATGCATACTCAAAACGAGACGGTCGATATTCTCCACAAGTGAGTCGGGGAACCCAGCCTCCATTTCATTGAGTTTCGCCTTGAAGGCGGGTAAACTTTTGTTGGATTGATCATGAAGTGCAATAATAAACTCGGCGAGGGTCTTGTCATTGAGACCAAGGTGATTGTTAAGTTCTTGAGTGATCTTCGCCACCAGTGAGAGAAACTCGAGATTGTAAATGTCAGACTCAGCCATCGAGGGAGAGTCACTCGAGAGAAGAGAAGAACGATTACATAACCATAATCATTCTCAGTTTGTATGCCTCCTCGAAAAGGCATTGTCAAGTCTGGCAATGCTGGAAATTCATCCAAGAATGATAAAACTACGCCCGCACTGGTCCCAACAGAAGAAAGATCCCTGTTCCCTCCAGGATACAAATATCCTCTGAGTCTACTCCACGAGAGGTGATATTCTCATGAGGGCATTACAGTAGTCAGATTGACTCAATGATTTCAGGTGCCAAAAGCTAGGTTGGGAAAAGCCATTTGTTCAAGCAGTATGCTAGCTATCTTCGCATATATGAAGTCACCTGAGCATCCCTCCAGCATCAAGGTCCGGATGGATGGTCCTTTGTTGTTCACCTGAACAGAATCAATCAGAAAAGCAATCAAAGGGAATCGATACGGTTGAAACCCGATCAGCCATATCTGAGCGCTACAGCTCTTGAAGCACGCCATTGGGGAGCAACTTATGCATTATACCGTGTTCGTTCGAATCCATTTCGATACTCCAGGTTTGATGAGACAGATTTTCTGAACCTGTACGCTAGTTCTGCAATGGCACACGAATGCAACTTGTCTTGCCTCCGGGACCAAGACAATACTGGAATGAGTTGGCTAAAGAGCATAAAAACTCACCTCCGCATTTGAAATGGAAATATGCCGAGGACCCTTTCGCTGCTCAAAAGGAAAAAGAAAAGGCCAAGACTATAAACAGCGCGAAAGTCGCTGCGAACGAAGGAAACTTACCTAGCAAGCCTAGTCAAAACAAGGCATCTGATGAATTTGCACGAGCACCAGAGGTCAGAATGGCGGAGAGCCTTAGAGAACAGGTCGAAGAGTGCATTAAACAGGTCTGTAATGTTTCGAGGTCATCAATCCCATCTGACTAACTTGAGTAAGGGGATATCAATGTATCCAGAAGCCCTTGATCAATCGATATCTGTCCTTGATGAAGCAGACGCTTCCAAGGTCTTAGAACAGCTCGGCTACCTTGGTTTCAAGCCAGTACAAGCCCAAAAAGCTGTTTCCTTTTTGTCGCAATCATCCCAGCTTACGTCTATCCTTCTGGAGTCGGCGAAGCCTCTAGAGGCATGCATAGAGTATCTTATCCTCTCTTTGCCTGAATGCGATTTACCACAACGTTTTCTTCCTACGATCAATTCTTCAAATTCTTTCATCACCTCAACACATTCTGGAACTGACGATTTAAGGAAACGCTGGATAGAAGATAAGGCAGTCAAGGAAGCAGGTTGGCCATTACACGCTGTTAAAGCCTGTACCGCCATCCCCGCACTGTTGAATTGGGATCTTCTTTTAGTTGCTCTGTGTAGGAGATTGGTTGGTCATGAATGGGCACAAAGCTCGGAAAGCGAAGCCGATAGCAATCCTCCATTCGAGATTAACATAGAAGAAGTAGAAGCTATGGGCGGGTCTATTTCAGACAGAGGAGAGCTCGTCATACCTCTATTTAGTGCCCCCATACAGATCCACATCCTCATTTCCTCCGACAAAGCCTATCCGCGACCAAACTTTTCTCCAATGTATATCACCTCCACTTCGGCCCCTGCCTACGTAAGGCTCCATCTATTATCTTCCCTTCTTCTAGAGATGCAATCTGACAATTTTTTCGAATCCGGAGAAGGATTTTGTATGGCGGTCATGAGGATCCTCGAGGCGGAGTGGGCTCGAGTCGAAGATAACGGCTCTCCTGACATATCAGCAGTTCTGATTCATTTCATTCCTCGCGCGCAGCCTGTCCCTGACCTTGTTACGCCCACTCCAAAAGTCACTCGCACGACCACTCGAGCTGGTCGACGAGGAACAAGGCATGATAGACGTAATGACCAACAAATTCAAGATGAATTTGAGGCTACTTGCAAAAAAGAAAAGGTGATTGGCTCAATTATACGTTCTGGGCGTTTATTCACATGACATTACACGTAGTATTTAGAGATGTTGAATGTTAGACGGAAGCTTCCAGCTTTCTCTGCCAGAGAAGATTTTCTCAAGCAACTCCAACGACATAGTGTTTTAATTGTAGTCGGTGAAACAGGTTCGTTTCTATTTAATGTCAGTTCATATCTGCTGATATTTCTTAGGATGTGGAAAGACAACTCAGTGTAAGAATGTCAGAGTATTTCAAAACATGTGTGTATTGATCCGTCCCGAAGTGCCCCAATTTATTCTTGATTCTATGATTGAAACGGGTAACGGCTCTAAAGCATCTATTCTCGTGACACAGCCGCGTAGGCTATCAGCTATTTCTGTCGCTGCTAGGGTATCTGCCGAACGCCTCGAGGACGGCTCCGTTGGCTATGCTATTCGAGGAGAAAGTAAGCAAGATGAGAAGACGAAGATCTTGTTCTGTACGACCGGTGTGGTTCTAAGACGGTTGGGTTCAGGGGACAAACTCTCTGGAATATCGCATGTCGTCGTCGACGAAGTCAGTATTATCTCCCATATTCCGGTTCTATCTCATTCTTGTAGGTCCATGAACGATCTGTTGATGGAGATTTTCTTCTCCTGGAACTGAAAGAACTCCTCAAAGTACATAAACGTCTCAAAATTGTCCTCATGTCCGCCACAATCAATCACGAAACTTTTGTCAAGTACTTCAATGGAGCTCCACTTCTCACAATTCCTGGCGACACTTACCCAGTCACAGATAAGCACGTCAACCACGCGATCTTGTAGTTACCATAACATTAATCTAATGAGCAGATACCTAGAAGATGTGATCCCATTACTCAAGTATCAACCTTCTTTATCGAAACATGCGAAGAGCCGGTCCGACACGGCAGTACAAACTTTCCGCGACGAGTACAAGACTCTGGGACTGGATGAACCTAGCATAACCGCCCTTTACGACATCACTCGTTCGAATAGAATCGACTACCAGGTTCTTTTATTGTCGTTTCTATCTACATTCTTATTCACGGGACTTGAAGCTCGTAGCGGCTGTAATAGATCACATTGTTTCTACTGGTTCCAAACGAGGAGGAATTCTGGTCTTCTTGCCTGGTGTCCAAGAAATTCGACAGTGTATCGAGGCAATTCGTCTTCTCCTGAACGACAAAGCAGCAGAAACATATTCGCTTCACGCGAACTTGTCCAGCGACGAGCAGCGTCGTGTCTTTCTCAAAACTTCCAACTGGAAGATTGTAGCTGCTACCAATGTTGCTGAGGTCCGTCGCTTCAACAAAAAGAAAAAAAAGACCGACCAAAGACTGATCTGTTGACTCTTAGACTTCCGTCACCATTGACGATGTCATTTATGTGATCGACACTGGAAGAATGAAGGAAAATCAATTCGATCCTGAAATTGGTCTTTCTCGGCTAGTAGAAATATGGGTCACCCGTGCTGCAGCAAGGCAACGGAGAGGCAGAGCAGGCCGGACCCAACCCGGTGTCTGCTATAAGCTGTACACTCGGAAGCAAGAACTAGATATGGCCGAATTCCCTGTTCCGGAGATTCTTCGCGTTCCTCTTGAAAGCATCTCATTGACGGTTAAGGTGATGCGAGAAGAGGATGACGTGAAGGTTTGAAAATCTCTCCTTCCATTCCTTTACCCAGTGCTAAAGTAGACACAGCTCTTCCTACGTCGCGCTATTGATCCTCCAGAAGTTGTGGCTATGGAACGAGCATGGTCTACATTGGAAGATCTTGGGGCGATTGATGATTCTGGGCGATTGACGCCTCTTGGGCGACACATGGTAAGATCATTTCATGTGTCTTCCATCCTGCTGCTCATTGCACAACGAAGTCTACACTTCCAGTAGACCTTAGACTTGCAAAAGTATGCCAGTTTCTCTCGCCTTCTCGTCCGGATACGTACAGATACCGATCTGCGTTTGTTTAGATGTTGATTCTTGCTACCATCTTTCAGTGTTTGGATCCAATCCTTACAGTTGCAGCTGTCTTGTCATGCAAACCGCTGTTCTTTAGTCCTGCGGAAAAGCGTGACGAAGTCACAAAGTAAGCTTGACCGCATGTCACCTCGTGAATCTCTGAAGACATTTTTTCAGAGCGAGAGAAAGTTTCTTGACTGCTAGAAGTGATCTTTTAACAGATGTCACAGCTTATGACCAATGTGTTGGCCTATGGTCCGGAGGGAAGGGACAAGCAAAAATGCATGCATTCTGTGAAAAGGTCAGGGATATGGATTGCAACACTGTTTGCCTAATGTTCTGAAATCAGTTGTTTTTCTCACTTGTAGAATTTCATTTCTATAGCCAGTGTTCGCGAGATTACGACTCTACGTAATGACTTCCTTCTCTCCCTCTCCGACATTGGTTTCATTCCCTTTGGCTCGAAGTCATCCGATCCTGCTCTCAATAAAAACAGCGGAAACCATAACCTTCTCAAAGCTGTTATCCTTGGTGGTTTGTGGCCGCATGTCGCCCACGTGAATCTTCCTAGAGACCGAATCAAATTCGACAAGGTTTCTGCAGGAACGATACAGCGAGGGAATACGGCCAAGGAATATAAGATTTACGATCTTCGAGAGGGACGCGTCTTTTTGCACCCTGCGAGCGTGCTTTTCAGTGAAGTAACATGGGCATCTCCGTTCCTCGTGTACTTCCATAAGTACATGTCCAGTAAGGTATTTCTAAGAGATGCAACTCAGGTATGGCGGACTATTGATGTATTTGTTGATCGATTTGAAATAAAATGCAGGTCCCAATATATGCTGTCTTGTTATTCGGAGGGCCGGTTTCCGTGAACCAGATAGGAGGAGAAGTGTCCGTCGGGATCAAGGACAGTCATCTCAAACTGAAAGCATGGCCTCGTATTGGTATACTCGTCAATCAACTGAGGTATGTTTTAATGCCTGCCAATTAGTCGCGACTCACATTTTTGCAAGACGTTTGCTAGATGCGCAACTCGAGCATTGTGTCAAGAAAGGCATCACCCTCGCATCAGAGAACAATCCAGTTGTGGAAGCGATGCTCGCGCTACTCACGCACGATGGAGTAAGCGGGGACCTATCAAGTTAAGTACTGCATACGTAGATAGTAATATCAGAGAAAAAGATATGGCAAGGAAATACAAATCGTCAGCCTCGTGAACATCGCTTGCTGAAGGTCGGGATGGAGATAATGTCTAAACTCATACTACCAAGCGTTTCACTTCGGCGGAGTCTGTGACCTTGATGCCCTTTCTTTTCATGTCTCCCCATTCAGAACCCGCGTCGTGCACGCTCCTCACTGCGTCCCGAATGACCCAGGTTTTGTACCCAAAGTCGATCGCATCAAAGGCTGTGCTTCTGACACAGTAATCACCAGCTATGCCCACAATAAACACATCGGTAATCCCATGGTCTTTGAGCAATTTTGGGAGTGTCGTGTTGGCGAGATGCCATGGATCACGGAAAGCAGAATACATTTCTATTCCCTGATCTGTGCCTTTGGTGACCAGACCTGTTAATGCCTTCTGATTGAGACCTTCGACAAATTCTGAGCCTCGGGTATCGGCTATGCAGTGTATTGGCCAAAGGACTTGCTCGAGTCCTCGCTCCTGCTCGAGATCACCAGGAGGATAGATCGTGGTTTTAGAGAAGGGTGGCTTCTCATGTGTAGCAGCGAAGGAGATATGATCGGGTGGGTGCAAATCTCGAGAAGCAATTTTTGCCGCGAATGGATGGGCTAGAAGATCGTTAATGACAGTAATTATCTCGCTCCCGTTGCGAACAGCGAGGGTCCCATAGACAAAGTCGTATTGCATGTCGATGACCAAAAGCGCGGGCGTAAACGTAGCCATGAGTGTAATCATCCAAGTCTCGGCCGTAATCTTTGGCCTCCTAACCAGTCGTCTGTGGTTCGAAGTTGAGAGGAAAGCGCTTAACGAGTCAGTCATCTAAAATAGGTGATGATCCGAGAATGCGAACAACCTCTTCCGCATGTGGGTCAGTCCTCAGCCTTGCCTTGAATCCTTCAATCTTTCAGAACATCTCAAGATACTTAACTATAGATTTGTAGTTTTTACCGGAGATCCACTCCAGAAAAAAAAAAAAGAAGAAAAAAAAGAAGTGGATGAGTGTAACGTCACGTGAAAACTGATGTGTGTGCATGGATTCGGGAAAACAAGGGTTTGGCTTTTGCTGTTTTCATGGTTCGGCTTCAGGGGGTGATTCTGTCGATGGAGTGGATTTGGGAGGTAGCACAGGTTCTTTTGAAGAAGCAGGGAGAGGAGGAGTCTTTCTCAGCATAGGTGAATAATTCACGCCAGGCAAACAACATCCTGGCAATCTGGCAGAATGTAAAAGCAGGAATTCGGGGGGGCCTCTTGACCGGAAACCACCATGTGGTTCCAACAAACGTACTCAAACAAAGCAGCTGGGTAACAACCGGTCTGCAGCTTTCCGAAAGGAAACAACGCCGAAAGGCGCTGTCAATGCCCCGAGGCCCCCCCCCTTTCCTTTCTGAAAAGCTCCACCAAAAATGCACAGGAGGAGGTCACATAGAGTGCATGGGAATGCACTTTCGCCTTCCAAGAAACTCCCCACCGCTGCAATACGCGGCACACTCGCCCCAACGAGTATCATGAACGTTTTTTCTATTCATGCCGGAGATGAAGCGTGGGTGTCACCACACAGACAAAACAAAGCTTCACCCCCCTCCCCCCAAGAAAAACACAGTAAGAGCAGTATGAGAAAGTACCTCCCTCGTCCGGTCTCAAAAACATATGACCCACAGCCCAGCAGTACTAAGTGAGGTACCTCTCACCATGCCATCTAGTAATCAAATCCCTACGAGGCATACGTCATCAAGTAACCGGAACATGAGGAATACAGGAGGAAGCACCCACCTCAGGGACAACGGACAGGATAAATCCAGGCGGCATAAAACTTTTAACATACATCGAGCGAGCCATAACCCCTCACAATGGCTCATGTATCCTCTGAGTTGATCCCCCAGATGCCCAACAACCCTCTAGATGCAATGGACACCGACACCTTGGAAAGCTCCCCTCAGCCAAAGACTTCCCTTTCCGACAACTTGGGTTTCACTCCTCCAGCTCTTGCTGTCCCTCCGCCTCCCCAGACGTTGGAACAACTTAGCCAAACCCCCACCCAAGAGGACAAGAATGCTCATGGTAGCCAATATGAGGAACATTTTCCTATGCTTCCCCAGCAGGGTGCACAAGGAGAGGAAAGCTTGCAACAAACGTGTGTTGGGAGGTTCAAGCTTGTCTTCGGTAAGAAAACACCCAGAGAAAATGAGTCAACCAAGCACCCCCAGCCCCCGAGCCCAACAAAAGATAGGAGGCCAAAGTGGCACGCCTCAGCGATGACCCCTCCTGACATCCATGCAAATTTCCCTCAGCACGCAACACCTAATACCACCTTCCCCCTGCCCACCAGCTCCATGACGACAAATGCCCTTGGCTTGGCCAGAACTTTGGGATCGGTCACCCCAGCGACTCGAGGAGTCTTCGCCCTTAGCTTATCAGCGGATACAGAGAATTGTGGAATGGTCCAGGACACCCTGGACCAAAGTGACACAGCTATCGCAACTGCATCCTGGGATGACATTCTGGCAGAGTCCCCCCTGAGCTCCCCCCTGGAGAGCCCTCAAAACAGGTCAACCCCCAAAGGGCCACATAATGAAACTAGGACCACACCCATAAGGCCAGTGATTACAGCCCCACCAAGAACAGAAGGCGGAATATACATAGACGTCAAAACTCTTGACCATATCACAACGAATGTAACTGGCCTACAACAAACTGCCACACCAAATGGAGGCTGGCCAAAGATCCACCTTGTTTTGAACCCTTTAGAAAATGTAGCACCCACACAGGTGGAAGCTTGGAGGAAAGTTACAACTGCAAAACTATGGGCCCACATCTTCAGAGGCAAATATGAAACCAACAGCCTAGCCACTGTCGACAAGACCCAGGCCTTAAAGAGCTTTATTCATATCAAAAATGAAGTTGCTTTTGGCGTGTCTTTTCTCCTGCAGGCCACATTGAACAAGTCTGAGCGCTTCCTGTCACCATATCACATGCTTGTCTCAGGGGTCTCAATGGAGCAGGCAGATCACTTGGTCAACTTTGAAGTTGTATCGACAAAGGAAATAACTGTTTTCTTCAAACCCTTCAAGGATCAATGCCCATCCTTTGTCCTTACAATATGCAGTCTCACTTTCCATGACTCACTAGAGGCACATGAAGTGTTTAAAACCTTAGTAATATCTTGCATTAGTAACTTGGAGGCGGTTAGGAAACACATCAACGACTGTGCACCCATGATGAAAGATCAAGTAGCAAGGGACATCTTCAACAACATCACTGTGAAATTCATTGAAGTCAAAAGGAGCAACACTAGCGGAGGAGATTTCAGAGGGTGGAATGTCTACCTCCACCATTCACACCTTGGCAACAAAGACCACATCCAACTGATACAAATAATGAGAACATGCTCCTTCCCCTCTGTGACTGCAGGCTTTGGGCTCCTGCTCTGCAGTAGAGACACCCTTCTCTGTATAAGCTGCAAATCCATTGATCACAATACTCCAAACTGTCCTTTTCCAAAACTGCCAGGATGGCTTGAATATAAACTGCTCCCCACACAATCAAACCTGGACACCATGAATGCGTACATGGATGACTCCAACCAGTATAAGGACAAACACTATGGGAGATGAGGAAGAGGCAGGGGCAGAGGTAGAGGTGGACGAGGTAGAAGGTCGTCGGCCAAAAGAGGGTTTTGTAGTCAGTGGAACTAATTACCAGCCCCATGCTTGAACTTCATCCCCCCAAATAACTGCATAGTTGGTAGTACAACTTGAATGATATATGTTCTCCACCACTAGGAAACCAGAAACAAATAGAAACCCAAGTGCAATACCTTGTTGGGTAAATGGGATATTACCCAGCATGGATGGTTTTATCAAAAGGGTGAATGACTGAAATATATTGGCCATACGTAGTACATGTAGGTCATAGACCCTCCGTCATAAGACAAAAACGGCAGTCTATACAAAATAGAGGAAGGTGCCATGCAGCAGTCCTGCTTAAGCTACAAGTCACTCTACAGTGAAACCCATTTAACAATGAGAAGACTCAAAGCAATGTCCCCCCTGAGTTCTTGGGAAATGAACTCACCCCAAGATTGTGTGGTTGGCAACTCGGTAAGTCTTACCAACCACTCCAAACACAAATGACTACATACAAGGTTACTTTTATTCTGGCAATGGTTTGTGCATTTCTGATGGTGGAGGGCCCAACCAGCCCGCCACTGCTTGGGCCCTATATACCACCAGCAGGGATTATGGAGGTATTTCACAGCTTATACTGGGAGCTCAATCAAATGAACTCCTAGAAAATCATATTCAGTGCTCTCAAACGACAGATAGTATACACTCATTTGGTAATGCTCAACACCCAGATAATATTGACAAGAGTAGGTTTACTCAAAATGAAACTACACAGAGAGCTGAAGAATTGCACACTTTGGAAGCATCCTCAGATCAAAACAATCTAAACATTGAGAATACCATAGTTCATCATACATTGCCTTAGATTGGGGAATATAACCTACATAATGACATCCCATTAGCAAACCAGCCAAATTCTAGATCAAGGAAGAACACAAAAGCAAGCATCAAAATTGCTACACTGAACATCAGAGGGTATCATGCGGCAGGATCACCTAGATTGGAGTCCAAATGGAACCATGTTAACCAAGTAATCAGAGAAAATAAAATAGGTGTCCTCATGGTACAAGAATCCCACCTGAATGTAGAGAGAAAAAGAGACATTGAGCAACTTTTCAGGAAAAGAATGAAAATCATGTACTTTGAGGACCCCAACAACCCCACAGGGAAAGGAGGTGTGGCTGTGGTGCTAAACAAAAACCTAATCAACACACAAGGGGTAGAAATGAAGGAGATTGTACCTGGAAAGGTGATACTAGTATCAGTAAACTGGCATACCTCCCCCAGGACAACACCAACCAACCCTGCCAACCATCACAACACCACAACAGCCACCATGGTGACACCTGTCACTCCTGGGTTTGCCACCCCCCCAACCCTGACACCCGGCAATCACTGCAACCCTGGACTTCTCTGCATCAACCCAAAGTCTCCCACAGCACAACCTGCCCTCAGACAGATCACCTCGGCATCCCCTGGCAAGCAGTCCTGCCACCTCAGCAATCATGCCCGACATCCTGGCGATCACTCCAGTGATCATGCCTGACACCTGCAGTCATGGTCTGATCACCATCATGTGCATCACCTGGCAATCACCCTGGCAATCATGCC